>QFFD01002786.1:0-24354 GCA_003314615.1 Pholiota microspora
GATGACTCATGGATAAGAATAGTACATAGGGTAGTAAGAAAGGAAAAAGAGTGCATGTTCGTAACACACAGCTAATAAGGGTACCGCAATCAGGACAAGCGGCACGCCCTTCAGTGTCCAGATTTGGCAATATAGATGGCATAGTGGTAGCACAGTTCATCTAGAATGTTCATGACATTAATATATTGTCAATATATACTCCTTTATTCATAGAAAAACATACCTCTTCCATGTTTTAAGAGTCCTGGAGTGTGCGCAGAGTGTCTGGATGTGAGCCAATGCTCAGAGGAACAAATCAGATATATTGTTGAATGTGCGGGTATTTGTTATGAACATGCATTCTTTTTCCTTTACTTACTCCCCTATGTACTATTCTTACCCATGAGTCATCACCTGACTGCCACATGCCGCGCGCCCTTGTTCCCTTTCTACTATATATGCTGCGTACCTTGTTCCACTCTAGGACGCAGTCCTTGTTCTTTTCCTTACCTTGTTCCCTTCCTGTACTTATATTCCCATCCTTGTTCTCCTTTCAGTGTACTCTCTAGTATTTAAGACTCAGCTCTAGCATACCTGTTCTTTAGCTAGTTTTTGAGAATCTAACCTCTTCTTACTCTGAACAATGCTCGACCTCAACGACTCTGAGTTTACTCATTCGTTGTGTGTCTCGAAACTCGAACCGAAGTCCAACTATAGATGCCTTCTATACTTGTCCCTTCGTGTTTGTAACAGTATTACAAACCAGTCTAGTGACAGTCTAGATTGAAATCTCCCCTATGTTTCTCAAAAATTATGATATAAACAAGCACTATAGCTGCTAGAATACCTCAATACATGCATTGTGTGTTCAAAAGGCCCAAACACTTGCTAAAACACCATTTTCCTGAGGTGTTCCAAAAACTTTTTTGGCGGCCCACCGACTGAACCTACCTACCCGGTCCCGGTCCGGCATTCTGATGCCGGTGCCCCCTTGATATAGGCCGCGGACCAGGGTGTTCTTCATGTCGGCCCTCAAGCGGTGGATGTTTCTTCAAGTAACGGTGAAGTAAGAATCTTTTACAAGAGAGCTGTGGAATATTTACTCACAGGGATAGAAGGATTTTACGTGCTTAGATCCAGAACCAGCCCAATTTGAACCACTACCAGATTCACGCCATCTGCTCGCGACATTGGCAACCGAAGACGAGGACAGGCGGTCGAAGCGAAAGCGCACTCGACGGGAGGTTGCCTTGAATAGGTGTTACTGTGATTTGGTCGTCGATCCTGTCGCAGAAGCCGATAGCTCGCTGAAGTGCAAGCAACCTGGATGTGAGACTCAGTGGGTAAGTGCTTCAAATGGGCCGAATAAAATGAAATAAACACTCACCTTCTATGATAGTACCATCTTGCGTGCGTTGATCTTGAATTAGCACCTCGGATGTGGATATGTGCGGCATGCGAGGCGTCTGGAGGCAGCGGGAGGGCAAGAGGGGGAAAAAGTGATCGAGATTGCCATCAAATTACCATATATGGACATGTGCCTGATTACGTAGTAGGTAGGTTCGCCCATCTCACTCGAAAAAAAAAAATCGACCCCGGGTCTGTTATTCTAATCTCTGTGCCCCCTTGCATCCTATAGGTATGGGTTTTGTTCCTAGATGCGCTGTCGAACTTTGGCTCATGCTAATCAGGCACTCGGTGTTTCAAGATGCATTCGACGAGCGATACGAAACGATTGTCATGAAGAACGAAGGTGGGTTAACTATGACACGATATGGGACTTACTAGACTGCTGTGTTTTTCTTATTCTTGGCTCTACCGTTGCTCTACCGTGACATTAGTGTACCGTTACTTGTGTTGAGGAAGACTATACTCATTTCTTGCCCAGGTTTGTGCACTCTGAACATGGCTATACACGCTACACAGCAACTAACTTCGACCTTCAATGTTTCGAACCAACTGTGTAATGAATTTCACAAGGCTATGCTGATACTAACCTTTCTTGTTCGGATGTGATGTGACATGTTGCGGGCTCGAAAGATCATCCGTCAACCGCTACTGACCGATTCACTCATATTTAGGCTGCAAAGTGGGTCCTGTTCTCTCGATCTACCCAACCTCTCAGAACTAGCCATTTCCTTCCAGATCGCTCGCTCTTTGGATTCGAATCTGAACCACATGACCAAACCTACAGCAGGCAGCGTCGCGACTGCTAATCGACTGGAAACTCTACCCACCGTACAGAACACATTGAAAAATGTAGGCGACAATGCTCAATTATCGTTCTTAGAGGGGTCTGCAGCCACTGCGATTGAGATCCTTCATATGATCCAGGTGCGTGATTTACGAACAAATCACCAGGCAATCTCCTGAGTCTTTTCCATAGAGCGAAGACAGAGATCTCGACGACGAGTTTGTCAACCTTGCTTTGGATACATGTGGTCTTATGTACCTGGTGATTCGCCAATGTTTGGAGGACTTTCATAGGAGGGGTTCAATTTCCACTGATAGAAAGCAAGATGCAGTCCAATTGGAAACGTACGATCTGCTCTCGCTGTTCGATCTTACGATGTTCGTAACTTTTTGTCTTGGGCAGAGATATCAAAGCAGCCCAAAAGTTCTTCCAAAAGAAGGTAAACGCAAGCTTAGCGCGTCGCATGAATATTCGAAAAAGACACGAAGACAAACAAAAAATTACGGAATACCGCTCGTGTTTCCGAAGATGGATGTTCTCTTTCGCTGTTCGTGTCTCCTCCTATTATTGCTCTGTCAAATTGAAGCTAACAGACTCGTAGTCCGGTGAACAGGGATCTATACACGCCACGCTTCAGGCAGTAATTGACAAACAAATTCAGGAAAGCGAGCAGCAAGTTGCTGCAGCTGCTCGGAAATCAAAAGCAACAGATCGTGCATCGGTAGAGGCGTCAATTACTCGATTACAGTCGAATATGGAGAATTTACGCGTACGCAACGACAGTGGATCTTGTACTCACCTGCATACTCCGCTAGCGCAGATGACCATGCCTGAACCGGTATCGAATCCCCTTCCGCCTGACATCACCGTGTCAGATGCACCTGTTCCTCCCCCAGTTCGCCCTCTTGGTGTAGCGATGCCTGAAACAACTCTTGATACGGGAAGCAATGGGGCCCAATCGCACCGAGCAGATCAGTGGAATGCAATACGCAGACCCGAGGCCGAAAAGGAGCGTTTCAGAAAATCAGAGCAAGAGTTTGCTAATTTACCACCAGCTACTCCTGATGATGATGAACGTCCGTCGCGCTTGAGCCAACAATATCCTTCGAGTATGCGAAGCGAAACTCCGGTCTCCAGACCACCATCACGGGATAACGACGTCGCTATTTTACGTGCCCTAAGAAATCGATACCCAGAGCTCGACCAGGACCAGCTACATGCTATGTTAATGGATGGTAGGGCTGAGCTTCGGTTGGAAGAAGAACAGAAGCGATCAGCAACGAAGCGCCCAGGGATTGTCGAAAATAAGGCTCGACCTGTCGCAGATGAGAAAATCTATCGACGATCTCCGTCTCAATATTCATCGCCAAGCCCAGTATCTGCGAATTCTCAGCAGGGAAATTCATCTCGTTCGTCTCCCTTCCCTAATGCAACTTCCCAAAGCTCCTCTCCTGGGTTCTCTCCTCACGGTTCCATGAACTTCCAGGATATTAAATACAGTGGAATTTCCTTAGGGGGAGGTCCCGTGCACGTTCGTAACACGAACACAGGCAATACAACAACTATTACCTATCATGATTCGATGAACGACAATAGTGTTCGAAATTATTACAGATAGTCTACGCATTATATATACTCAAATATAAGATACATAGGCTACACGATGTGTGATACTTAGACTAAGTGCATGTCACCTGTGCGAGAGGCTATGCTTATACTATGCACGAGGCAGGTAAATCGAATTGATTAAAATGGGGACATCTGCTTCTTCTTAAGAGCGCTCATGCAATCCACATCCAGAAAGAAAACAAGTTCTAACTCGACAAGCTGGGCAGATGCTGGAATCCAAGGAGGCGCATTTATGTTGAGTTTAGTGCAAGAAGCCGCTCAATACGCCCCAATACCATATTTGCAGCAGGCAGCTGGATCCGTTTTGATTATCTTCGAAACCATCGCAGTAAGTATTATAAACTCTTCGTCTCCTGGGCTCACATCAACTATTTCAGACTGTCAAAAATAACAAGGAAGACTTTGAGCGATTGGCGAACGACGCGATGACTCTCATGGCTGTTATCTGGAGAGCCTATCAGATTTCAAAGCGGAAAGAAGAGTGGCCACCTCGTGCATTGCGCGACGTTATACTTGATTTTAAACTGTACGTCTTTACTTTCGATAGCTAGGATATATTACTTACTGTATGCTGAGTGTTATTTAATACAGTACTCTTGAATCGATTGTGGAATTTGCACAACACCGGAAAGAAAAGAAATGGCTAGTCCGTGCCGTTTACAAATCATTGGACGCTCAAAGAATTGCGGAATACCGGGAGACATTGACAGTTGCAGTGCAGACCTTCCAGGTATGTTTGAATCAAGTTTGGCTATTGACGAGGTCTACCTTACCTTCAAATGTTCGCAGCTTGCTTCGGATCTGAACGTGAATGAAATGTTATACGAAGTGCTAGAAAAACAGAACAAGATGATGAATCAAATGCAGAGTAATGCCAGCTTACTCGAATGGCATACACATGTAAATAATGTACCACCACCTCGACCACATGAAGGACAGCCTCCTGACAACCCTTACGAATATCAAAGCGTCTCCCCACGTCCTTCTACTGTACATGCATCAAGCACACCTCATATGCCCATGACCTTTACTAATATCCACAACAGTGGAATCTCATTCGGAAATGGAGGTGTTCACGTCGTAAATGGGGAGCAAGTATTCCGTCGACAATGATAACGATGTATTCAATCTACAAATGTTCTACAAATACAAGCTGATCAATTCCATCCCTTCCTTCTTCAAATCCTTCTTGTCGATACTGCGAATATGATCAGAGTACTCGTAATTATACGCAAGCTTGAACACGATAGGGTTATTGGTTTTCATAGATTTTTTGCGGCCCTTGCTAGAGGCCAGCTGTCCGCTGAGTGCATCGTGGAACCAGAATCCAAATGCAAGACAATTTCCGGGTATGGAAATGGTATCGTTGTCCTCTACGAAGTTAAGTATCCCGAAAGCAGCAGTACAATCTCTATGATGTTTTCGATCCCATGTCGACGGGTAGAAAGTATCTCTATCCAAGAGGTTATAGGTGCAAGGGTGATCGGTGGGTTGTTGGAACGTAACTGTGACCGTTCCTGAAAACTGTCCGAAGGGTATGTAGGGAGCAAACGGGGACTTCGACTCCGTGGCAGCAATACACAAGAGACGTACACGCAGCCCGAGATGAGTGAGCGTGAGAGGCTCCCTTGGTGTATTTGATATCCCATAATCCATATCGCTGAAAGCAGTCGATCGTTGAAGGTATTGCTTGGGGCTAGATGGAATGACACGGGAGTGATAAATCTGCATATCCGACTGTGATCCGGCACAGTTGAAAACATCCCAAACTTCTGCAAACGAGTTCAGGATCTTTTTGACCAGGCGGAAGAAGGCCCGCTCAGCACCTTCGCCATAAGCGATCGATATGCTGACACCAAAAACGCCCATGAGGGAGTATGCGATATCTTCACCACGAGTTACTTCCCTATTGGCAGCCCATAACATTCGGCGGGAGATAGGGATGGAGTTGTCAGCTAGGTTTTCATATCCAAGTGTAAAGCATTTCAATTCGTACGGCGTTATGTTCGTCGCCGCCTCTAGTTCCACCTTGATACCAGTGTCGTGTTTGTCGTTATCTTTTCCAGTCAACGGATTCCAATCCTTGGCGTAGAATTTGATGCGTACTGGAGCCAACAGCTCCTGCAGAGTCCACCCACGTTTAAACCAGTCGTCGTAGCGCATGTCGTCGATCGAGGTGGTGCCAGCAAGAATAGTGATACAGATGTACGAGTCGCGATACCATTGGTACATAGAACGAATGGACTCGTCGAGCTCCGAGCTGCTGTCCTTATTGATGCATATCGAATCCATCCAGCCATAGCTGACGCCATGCTGGTGAGCCGCCACTTTGCAGAACATTTCAAGTTTCCGATATGGTCCTTCTTTACGCGTACCTGCGTTCCAGTCCTTATATTCCATTTCGCCAACTTCATTCCGAGCCCAAGTGTGCGACAAGATTGCGTATCGTGTATGATGCTTTACCAAGGCAGTAATAACTGCTTCCTCTGCCTCATCCCGCGAGACGTGGCGATTTGCAGAGATTTCGAGGACCTTCTCGTCGACTTTATCCTGGAAGATATCCTGGTCAATTTCCCTTTCCATAACGTGGAAGATTCTATGCAGGACAGTGTTCCTCTCCAGAAGTTCTATGCCTGAGCCATCGGATCGAAACGATAGCAGTCGAATTGGCATGTTGTTGTGGACATGTTTCCGGAGTGCCTTTCGAAGGCTTGATGGAAGCGGTGAACGAGTTAAATGTTCACGAGTGCTTTGTGGGGATTGACATTTGAGAGAGTCTACAGAGGAGTCAACGTCCATGATCATTCCCGCTAAAAGCACATTTCAGCGACAGACGTCAGCGAATGAGGCATTCTTACCACTATCGGCTGGTGACAGGATATCCCAGTCGACGCTTTGCATAAGGCTGTCCGTCTTGATTGGGGAGATAACATCTGGAAAATGAGAATTATCGTAATGGTAAATCGTTATGATTTGCTGAAAAGAATTGAACGGCAAACCTTGAGTTTTCTCCCGATGTATTTCATTACATGATGGATTGAGTGTTGCGGTGATGAAGTCCTCGAGCGCCCGCAAGAGGAGAAGCCCTTCAGGTGCCGTTGGTGAACCTTGTCCGAGATTCAGCTAGTTTGCGATTTTGTTTGACTGGATCGTATTTGATACCTTCATTTCTGCTGTCGAAATCACCGCAGGACGGAGCAATATTTTCTATCATTGTATCAGTTTTATCTTGTCAGCGTACGGTATTTCCATACGCTACCTCTATCGTGCCCAAGTTTCTGGGACGAGACCACATGAATCAGACTCTCCAATGTTGTCACCAGACTCTTTGCCACTGGGTTGTCGTAGCCGAGTAACATAGCGTTATAAGCTTGGCGAGATAGTTTGTGTATCACGATAGGATGGATGTTGGAACTTGAAGCAAAATTGCGTTCGAAGCGCGCATGCTGATGATTAAGTTATTGCCGACAACGTCGCGTATGAGAGAGTACGTATGGTTAGGGTCAGGATCTAGAAAGTCTCTGGAGTATCAACGGAGTACACTTCAAAATGACTTGCTCCAGGACCCGGGAAGCTCATGATGTTTGGTGTCCGCGAAAATCCTAGAATTGTCCCTCAAATCCGCACATATGGACAGAGATTACCACGTGACTTTCCCAAAAAAGCAATAAATTCAGTTTCTGCTCTCGATTTTCAACCGCACTACAGGGCGCGAAATAGCACACTGAGTACCAAACCGAAGCATGTATATAGTATATTGTAATAAGATACAGCCTCTGTATTATCCTTGTACCTGGAACAATTATTGGAGAGTAAGTAAATACTGTCCTCGGTGCTCGCTAAGTCCACATTACTAGTTGGATTGCATTCCAGTAGGATGTATGGGAACGCTGTGTCCTAATACTTCAGGCAGAACCATAACGCGAATTTGCACCGCGTCAATACAGATCAAGAATGCATAACCACATAGTTGGTGCGTCGAAGGGGATGAATGATAAATCTTGTAAAAATTTGGTGTGGATCAGCCTCAATAGGTCCTCAAATCCGCAACAAAGTGGACAGATAATATGGTTTCTGTCCTTCAAATCCGCAAAAAATGTACACAGATTTGATGAATTCCGGGCCTCAAATTCGCAGAATCGCGTGCATCAAATATCATGAGCTTCCCGGGTCCTCTTGCTCCATTGTGTAAGAGCAAAAAAAAAAAAGGTCGTTTGGTGATACTAAGACGGTTCCTAAAGCATGTTTTATGGAAAAGAATTGTTACATACATAGAAACTAAGCAGATGATATACTTCTACATACAATTTTGAACAGAACGACGTCGAACATAAAACATGATGTCCCCGTCTCTATTGGATGTGATATTGAGCAATTCATGCTCTTCCAACTTGGAAAAGAATTCCATAAACCTTTGACTGGTGTATTCACTACCCAGTATCTTTACGCAAATCAATCTTCGAGGGCCACAACTTGAAGTACGATGTAAGAAAGATACTAGAAAACTGACGTCCGGAGGAAACCAATCAGAATTGCGATCAAGTTCAAACTCTGACAATGCTGGCAGATCCAAATATGCGAGGACTGTGGCAACATCGTTGCCATGTACTCGGAGATAAGTAAGATACTCAAGACGATGTCTTATACCTGATAAGTGTTTGATGCGTGGCCGTATGTCATCCAAAATGCAACATCGAAGAAGGGGCGCTTTGGGGAATACTTCAAGGGATGCATTGCTAGGGATGTCAAGTGCCTCAAAGTAAATGAGGCGACTCCAATCAACGTCAATGAGAGAAGGGTCGATATATTTGATGGATAGTCTCTCGAGACTAGCCGTTCGGCCAATGGTAATTTTTTCCAAGTTGATAGCCTCTTCCCTTGCGTCCACCGCAAGTGTCAAAGTCTTCAGAGATTGAGGTCGAACAGGAGCGGAATTCACTAGTAACATATACCGCGATGGCAGCCGCAGATCCAAGTAGGTCCATCTTTGGGAGTAGGAGTTCATTGTGTGTATGAGTTGCGTAGAATCGGGCTGCTCCTCGAAGTACGGAGAGAAGAACGAGTCAGCATGTGTAAAGTCTGCACGCTGGCGGCGCCCCACAAAGATGTGGACATAGAGAGGGAGGGCCCCTGATCGCGACAGCCAGTCCCGTACAATCTGTTCGAGACCGAGGTGCCCGTTACAGATATTGACAGATATCGCGTTCCAAAGACGTGGATCAGACCATGCGATGGCACGCCACCGTCTGGATACGGCACCCAGCAAGAGTGGAGTTGTTTGGGTGTCCATAACGAAACGAGTCGAAAAGTTTTGGTCCATGTTATCAGTTACTAGCTCGAGAAATATTTTTGATGTTATTTCCATAGGAAGTTGGGCGCTCAAGGTATCGTGAAGATTGTTCATTTGGGTCTTCAACACTTTGCTCCTAGCCAGTAGAGTAGGAAGGTCACCGTCCCCCAGAGCTATCTTGCGGTCAATGTCAGCAACCTCATCACACGGGGGACATGGTCGCCCCTTTGCGATATTTGGACAGATACCACTCGCATGCCTTGGTTCAATGCGAAGCCCTGGAATCAATGGTTCAAGCTCAAGATCAAAGGTATCATCTGACATGTATGGGGATCGAAAAATGAAAACCTGGGTTCAAGTCTTTGAACACAGGATGGTCTCGATGAGTGCTGACTCCATATCATGTAAGATGTGAGCGGATTTACATACCTTCAGCGTAGATGCTCCTGACTGTGGTGGCAATGGTGGTGGTATCGATCAGGCCCGCAAGAAAAAGTTTTTGTCGAGTGTGCAATGTTGAGACTCGGCACACGTTGGCACGTGTACTGATTAATACTTTACGAAGTTCTTGATCAAGCAATGTGTGGCCATCAACCTTTGTTTCTCTGTCTTTCAACCACCGCCCAATAAATGTCAAAACGAGGTCATGAACGTAAACGCAGTCTCTAGGGTCCACCTATCGACCTCTCACAAATATGGATGACGCTAAACCATCTCGATGCTCTCAAGGCAGATTTGGAAGGGTTGTGGAAGGGATTGAAGAAGCAGAAGAGGAAATTGGACAGCATTTCTTAGAGGTGCCAAGAGCTCAGTACTTCCTATATTTATCGCGTCCTGGCTTATTGCTTACGATATGGCGGAGAGTGACTTTCTTGACCGTTTGAAGGGACTACCCTCATGAACTTACCTTTCAGATCAATGATTTGCGACGAATAAGGCAAGCTAGCTTTCGATTCCAATATAGCATCTAGCATCTCTGTGTTCGAATCGCCCAATTTTGAGAACTGGTATGTAGAAATGAAACTGTACGGCTGCACGAATTCGACCATAAATGAAGTGCGGAGTGATGCAACAGCTTTCGCCAACAGGTACTCGACATTTACGATCTAGTTCTACACATTCGCTCCCTGCGGACTCCTCCATTTCCTTTGGCAGGATTTACTCTCCTGGATGGTAAGCCGCTGGCATGCCAATGTTGTCAATGCATTTCAAAGCTTACTTATACTTTGAAAAGGCATGGTAGATAGTATCATCAATAACAGCTCCCTAGGATGGAATTACGGGTGTGACTTCAATAACTATGTCTTTTGTTTGAGACTTATCTGATATGTTTAGGGCATACGCTAATTACATCGACGAACGTCTGGAAGATGGTAGGCATTATACTCTTTGATTAGAGAGTGATGTTCTTATGCCTGAATTAATTACAGCGCAACAATTGTACTTCGGCTCAAATTATCCTCAATTAAGGACTCTGAAGAAACAGTTTGACCCGAGCAACATATTGAGGTCTACACTTTCAATCCAAGAGCCAGTGCTTCGCGAGAGAGAAGGGAACAATGCATACTTCAGACTGTCATTTATGTTGGAAATTACAATTTTCTCCCAATATATCTTCTCAATTGCCAGCTAGATTGCGATGAAAGACTACACAAATCGAGATTCATAGAAAATGTGAGTATCCAGTTCTAAGTACTAATATTGCTGATATCGACTTGGATGTTTATGAGACAGTTGCTGTCTTACACCGACTCCACCCGCTGAATCGGCCGCTACTGATCTACTGCGACTCTATTCCTTGAGCTTGAATACCGCAGAGAAATAGTTCTCGATGCCTGCAGCTGATCCCAAGCGGGCTCCTACAACCCCATCTGGGCGAATGATGTAGATGCCCCTAGTCGGATCGATTCGCATGTACACAGAATATGCATACCCGTGTCTATCCTGTAGAATGACGGGAGTCCTATCACCGACTTTTGCTGGGATTGTGAGTCCATTCCCTTCTTTGGTAATGAAATAAGTATGAACGAGAGCATCGGGATACGCGCCGAGAGCGGAAATAACGGAATGGATGTCCTCATTCTTGTTGGTGAATACGAGGATGGTGTGGTGAGTAGGGCGGAACAAGTCAAACAAACGCATCTCGCTAGACTGCGATCCAACTTTTAAAAGTCCTGGAGCATCTGGGGCGCGATCGCCAGCGTACAGCCCAACATTTGGGTTCGCATCATACGTAGTGGCTTTCGCGAATTCCGGACCTTTCACTTGTCTTTCTGCGTCCTGGACGATGGAGCTCCAGCGGTAGTTGACACCGAGTTGACTGAGTTGCCCAGACCTATCCCATCCATCGGGATCACTACTGTGTGCGACCGTTGCGTCGAGGATCTTTTCGGTCATTTGTAGCATCTGGGCTACGACTGGATGACGCTCCTCGGTGAATGTGTCCAAGAGGGATGGCGCTGCATGTCCTTTGATGACAAGCGCAAGTTTCCATCCAAGGTTGAAAGCGTCTTGAACGCCCGTGTTCATTCCCTAATATTGCCATGTTAGACCTGATTTCTCCACGCCATATTGAAAAATATACTAACCTGACCTCCCGTTTGACTATGGACGTGCCCAGCATCTTAAAATTGGACAAAAAATGTCAATAGCCTGACGACAAGACCAAGTGGTAAACATGCCTCCAATCAGAAAGGTGTGGCCTTTGTGAAACGTTTCGGTCATGCGAATGTTAATCCTGTGCAAGCAGAGTAAGCTGTCATGATACTGAAATGCGATAGCGCGACACATACCTTCCTGGAGAGAGATACAGGAGTTCTCCGAAGGTGATAGTGTCGGCGTGCTGTCCAATCTGTGATTTGAGACTTTCAATAACCGCTTCATAGCTTGCGCAAATGGCGCTAGTGTCTTCCAGAAGTAATCCGCCAACCAAAAAGTTAAAGACGCCTGGAATGTCTGTTGGACGGATGCTGGCTCTGAAATACGTGAGACTATGAGTGACACAGTCAAAGCAGCTTTAGCGAGAGTAGTCTTACATGTGAGTAGCCATGTCACCCCATAAGTGCCACCTCTACAATGAAAACAGACAATTAGACGTGAATAACCGAGAATAATGATTTTGTATACTTACATCGGCCTCTAAACCTTGTAGTTTGAAGTCCCCTGTGACGAAGTTGTGTGCTGTCGTCTCTCCGAGCAGTTTCAATCCCAACTCATGCCTCACTGCTCCTTTGGCGCCATCTGCTCCAATGACCCAGTCGTAAGATGCCTCTTCATAGGCAGGTTGGGCTTTCTGGGTTTCGTCGAGTGCGTATTTGAGCAAAGAGACTTTGACATGATCGTCAAATTGTTCCAGATGTTGAAGCTCAGAGCCAAGTTCGACCTCGCATCCAGCCTTAGATAATTCAGCGCGGAATATTTTGTCCAGGTGATCTTGGCCAAGCAGTTTCATGTTGATCTATGTGATAGGTCTAAGACATTGTAGGGGAGGAATCTACAAAAGGCACGCACGTAGGGAGTAGACGGAGTTGGTTCCATATGAGGTATCATAGGAAATTCCTTCGCGATTTCAACGCCCTCAGGCATTTTGTACATCCTGAGTAATGGCACGTCGATCGCAGAGGAGGTGATTTCGGGAAGTATTTCGAGAAAATTGAAGACTTCGAACGAGCGAGGCTAGATATTTTTGAACATGAACGTGAAGAACTGTTTTTAAGCCGTTGTTGTACACACCATGATTCCTGCGCCGCGTTGACCTTTTCTATATTCTGTAGTCTTCTCAATGACACGAACTGGAATGCCATTTCGGCGCAAAGTCAATGCGAGGATAAGGCCAGAAGGCCCAGCTCCAACCTGGAAATTATGCGATGAGTATATCTACATAATTACGAAAAAACACCTACAATCAAGACCTTGGGTTTTTCTGAATTAAGAGAGGTCATGTCGATGTTTTAGAGGTGCTTGTATGACTCGGATTGTCTGAAGTATTTTGCAGCAGCTACCCCGCGCTTTATATGCTTTGGATAGACGGTAGACATCGGCGAAGGTGAGTAAATAATGTATTGATGAGGGAAGTCGACTCGGATACGACGATGTAGCATCCGTGTCGCATTCACCCTGCATGCATCTTCACCCGACGTCCCCAGATGATCGGATGCGACGCGGACTGTTGCGTGAATAGTTTGACTCAGTCCTATATCTGTATAACCTTGATTCTTCTACGGCATAGCGAGCCAACCGGAATCCTAGCTTCTCACCACCTCGACTATGACTGTTCTCTGTGATCTGGAAAACAAAGACCTATCCTCCGGTAAGAAAAGTGCTTTCTCCTCGTAACCGAGATAGAAGTTGGGATACTCATACCTGCTTATACATTGCTGGACTAGTGAAAGTGTCAGCTCAAAATATCGATTCTTTGACAATGTGCTCTTGTTCGTCAGAGGAAGCAACGAGTTTGTAATGTCGGATTTGGCCGGCATACGCCGATATTTAGCCTAATCAGATCACGTTATTACTACACTTGGGAAATTTCGGAAAACACACGCAAAAGGACATGAAGTTTCGATTTCCTCGTCCACATAATAGACCATGCAATGAGTACTAACATTTCATCTCAGTTTTACGCGTACATGAAAATTTATGTCATGAGACTCCAATTTGTTCTACTTTACAGATCACGGGGTGCTTAGAAGGAGTGATTAAACATTGATTACGAGCGATCCATCGATTTGAACGCTCGAGCGCCTAAACACCTCGGTGTCAATAACTCTCATTCTCTGCTAGGCTGCAATCTCTGTCGCTATAATTGATTGTTATCGCATCACTTCGAACATGTCCATACTCTCATTGTAAGTGTAGACATCCATACATCGATTACACTGCTCATACTTGGTTCGTAACTTGAACAGACCGTCAACGACTGACGACGTTATTTTGAACCTCTCTGCCGGTGAGCTTTTCAAATACGCCAGCACTTGCAGGACGATACACGATACAGTAATGGACTACATCCCGCGTGGTTTCCAGCTCCACAAATTTCTCGCGCGGTACTTCACGCCAGAGCAGACCATGAAGTTCAGGAACCTGCAGGCGTCCACGGGGATGCTCATCTCGGGGTCGACGGCGCTCCAATTCCTCAATCACCAAGTTTACGCCGACTCAGATCTAGACCTGTATGTATTACACTCGACTGTGAAGGAGATCGCAGAGTGATTATTGGAGGTTGGGTATCGCTTTGTGCCTCAGAGAGACTCCCAGCACTCAACGATCATGTTAACGACATTTGAGGCCGTTCTAGAAACTTGGGAATCTCAGGAAACGTGGGAAATATCTTCAGTTGGGCAAGAATTTATGACACATGGGCGGGGATGGGTATATCGGTTCTGGATGTCTTTTCGTGTTCGAGAGAAAGAAACCAGAATATAGCAAAATTGAGCTGATTTCATCGCTGCAGTCACCTTTGGAGAGAATTTTGAACTTTCATTCAAGTGAGTAGTCGATAATATTTTTTTTCCGAGTTCCGTCCTCTGTCAAAATTGTGCGTTGCTTATGGAGCCTTCTAACAGCTTGTGTAATGAACGTTATAACCCATGATAAAGCCTACTCTTTCTTCCCGCGTGCCACGTTCACGGAGAGGCGCACATTGGTTTGTGCACGACCGACGGTCGACACACTCGCACACGCAAAATATGCTAGCCGTGGTCGGACTATAGTTCCTTTCCTCCCCACGAGGAGCTCGCCGATTCATGTTCTTCTTTCCGACGTGGATTGCGACGTGTCGGGGACTCTCAATGTTGGACATTGCCTGTCTTTCCCTGTCTTGACTTAGCCTTGGATTCGCATAAGAAAATCTACCCGATTGAGTCCATCTACAACTCCACATCATTGCGTTCTTGCGCAAAGAGCAACGTATGGAAGGCGACAATGGAATTCAAGCGTATGTTTTTGTGTTAAAAAGTGATCTGGTTCGCCACTGAAACTACTATTTGTTCCAGTCCCGAGTCGGACGCGGTTGACCAAAGATTCGTCTTGTTTCTTGAATGGTATCGTTGTTCAGGTCATGATACCTCTACTACTTGCCCTCTGTCATCCAAGTCGGTAATTGCTTCTCACTTGCATGGTCCTACAGCTTCTTGGTTGATATCCGACGGCAATTCTGGGCTTGTGGAAGAGTCGCTCGCTAGACTGGCTAGCCTAGCTTTGCGTTAATATTTTTGTTGCAAAATTTCTCGGCGCTGAAGACTATATTTGAACTTGCTTTTGTTTTTTTGGCTGCAAACTCTCCGTTCTGTAATGTTATCAGAGAACCTCCCAAGCCCGTGGTCCAAGGCGGACTGGGATAGGATAATTCTTCGCCTTCGCCTTCAAGATTCGAGAAAAATTAGGCAGTAATGTTCATTTCAGTCTCTACTTCTATGACAAGTTAGGGGTCATGGTACATGTATATACTCTGCTCTCACAAACTACTCATATCATTTCCACATACATATGTATAGATATACGCATACCATGAATATTTCCAGACTCCAGGAGTTCGTGCGTGCACAGTGCTCTTGAGCAACGCTTAGTATGCCAAGGCTAGCCAAGCCAACGCTCGTGTATAAATGCCTTCACGCCAAGATCACTTACCTTTTACTTCCTTCTCATCCATCTCACTACATTTCTTGCAAGTGCTCCTCGTCACGTTTACAGTCCTAATCCCACTTGTCCGATACGCGGAAATGGTTCTAGTAAATGCGTTGGCCATAAAGCTCCCCGAAATTAATCAATTTCGGCCTTGCAGACTTAGGCGTAGCGAACTTTGGCACCACATTCGCTCCTCCCAAGGTCAATCTTTCGATGTTTTCTGTATTGCTCACATAGTCTCCGGAAGTGTCCTTCGTCTATCAAGAAGAAGGTCTCTACTTATGTTGTAGAAGAAGGGAATCTGCCAGTCTATCAATGGCTCTCCTGGAACATACCATGCTAGTAACTTGCTGGTAATTTCCCCCCAAAAAAAGGCGTGTACATCGTATGTTTGCATGATTGGCTACTCTATTTTTACATGTTGTTATATTTATTACGCCTTTAGGTTCGGCGGCCGTCTATCCATAATCCAGCAGTCCAAATTTGCGCATACCGCGATGCAGATGCGCGCAGATAAGCTTTTCGCTGGAACAAGTCATCACGACGTTGGCAAACAATGACAGCACTAAGTCTAATTATCCGTATGCACCGTCGGATTTTGAGAAGTATAAATGCAAGGTCTGAGGCGGCCATTCTATTCATAGCTGAATATGGCGTAATCATAGCCCCTACCTTTTTCCGTTGTTTGCTCCTTTCTAGCTCCCTATTATTTTTAGCTCTGCATCAATGGGCATATGTACATAGATTCTCGGACATGGTCGCACGCATCCACTTTCCGAGTTTCCTATCTTCATCACCTCGCCCCTCGATCGTCAGTGACAAATTTTGCCTTCTTCTGTCATCCATTCCCTAATCTCAACCTCTAAAACTGTCTACAGTCCAAGAATACGGTACCTCGAGTCAGTGAGCGTCGCTGTTGGTTTCACAGCCTGACTTGCTGCTCACAGTCATTGATACTTTCGCAGAGAGAACATCTTCTCGCTGAGCCTGGTCTATTATCACAAGAGAAGGGTCCTGAACTACGCCCAATTTCATCTAATCTCATTCAGTAATATCGGCCACCGTGAAGACGCAGGAAGCAACTTGTACGACCAAGTAAATATAAGCTCAACAGCCCATCTTATGATAGAAGGCGTGGGCTCGTTGTAATGGTGTGCACGCTTTCGGCTGCCTGTTGACCTCAACCTATTGCTGGAGCCTGGGCTGTTTCCCTCATTCTCGTGTGAGGCCTGAGCGAATAGACCCACCCTTCTCCGCTTGCTGCTTTCTCAGCCTGAACGCCTTGCGTTCCATTATCCTCCTCATACCATTCAGCAGTCTTCTTTCGACACTGTCTTCTCGCCTGCTGTGTAATTACTTCCAATGATGCGAGGTCCGTACAGAAGAGCCATGAACTTTGTTCTATCCTGGAATGCTATATTCATACCCCAGACAACGCCCAAAATTAACTTTCCTCCGTATGTCGTACTGCTTTCTCTAACGCCGCACATATATCGTGCTAAACGCCCCGAATCTGAACCTGGATATACAGTGAACCATCTTCACTTCTCGCGAAGATGGTCGACTGTGCAGTGCCTCCATGCCCTACATGGACAGCGAGAGAGTATGTGATTTTATTCCGGTTGCATGTCCCTTATCTGATACAGCTTGGCCTCCCTACAGAGTCTTGTTCCCCCGCTCCTCATCTACCGCAGGTTCAGATGACAACGGTACCGCCTCGATATTACCAACATCACCCAGCACTTCAACACCTTCACCGATGACGTCTGCTACGACAACCTCCACCTCTGACTCTGACATCGATATCCCCACTATCCACTCTCCTGTACCTATGGTTGCTGGATCGCTAGCTGGATTTATCGCAATTCTGGCAGCAGTCCTTGTTGTTGTTGTCCTTCGACGTAGGAAAAGGCAACCAATCTCCCGAACATTACTACACTCCCCTTCTCTTCCCTCTTGTGCAGGAGGCAACATGTCTGGAGGTGACGAGCTAGGTACGTCTACATTATCTCGTACCCCTCGTGTTGTATTCTGTGTCTCCACTTTCCCTTCGTCAAAAATAACCCATCCCCGTTCCCGCACGCACAGCCTTTCGCTTCCCGTCCTCTATTTTTATATCATCTATTTCTATTTATATCTTTTCACCTTCTGGTTATTATTAAATTTTTCGTCCCGTATGATGACCTTTTTTCACCTATTTATCTCTGACTCAGATGATCTGCCGGATGCCTCACTGCGCTCAGCCGGCAGGCTGCGAACTTCCTCTCCCAAATCAAAACGTATGTCTAGATGCGACTATGTCACGGACGATGTAGAATTGGGACATATGGATTCCGGGAAAGGGAAAACCAGAGAACAACACTCTCGCCGGAAGCCTAATGCTAGAGGACGAAACGATGCAGCCAATTCGCACTACTCAAGGAACGTGTCGAGCACCCAGCGTCGCGGCCATAGCCGGGAATACACTGGTGGGCGCACGCACGCTTCTCTAGAAACAGGTGTACACACTCAGGCGGAAACTACACCAATTGACAGGGATATAACCTCCTTTTCTAGTTCTTCAACCCAACATACAGTCACATCACCAACCCACGCTCCTAACTCATCGCTAATGCCAAAGGATCACCCTTCGGTTCATTCGACCGATCCTCCCAGAACCTTGACTGATAGTTCATCATTCCTGTTACCGCCTCCCATTTGTTCGCCATCGTCGGCGCTTCAAGCAGAGAAAACTGAAGAAGACTCGCCTCCGGCGTATGAAGACGTCCGCTAGGGCCATAGCGCCAACTGTACGAGGTATTTTGGATTTTGGCCGCGCTTATATTAATCTGAGGACCTCCTCGAAGTGCACTACGCACTGTTCTTGCTGTTTGGGACCGAGATGATAATTTTTTGCTGTAAGGGCGAGTACACTATGTTACATATCGTATGGCGAAGAGAAATTTCTGGAAATGGAAGATATACCATAGATATACCGCGAGGAGTTTCATCCGCTGGCTTTCTAATACAGCGCGTTTGCAGGAGAGCTCGAAGGCTGTTCCGATTGAGAACGTAATAGGGATCAGAATGTTCACTTTCTATTGGGAGCCAATATGACTCGAAGACAAGCCTAAGATCTGAAATTCCGAATAACCGAGATGCCGACGAGTGCGATACACTTATAGCAAGAATGCAGCGCATTTCTCGGGGATGAAGATATCATTGTCAAATTGAGAAAAGCTCCAGATACCTAACACAAACGTATGAGACTTGAATTTTTCTGGTAATATCGGGTGTTATCCACGCAGTCTCAATGTGCGGGGTTGTGCGGACCAGAGTGGGGAGGTCTTTGGGACCTTGCATTGGAATAGCACCTCTCCATCGAAAGTACCCCACTTTGGAGTACCCCATTCTGGCTGTAGAATATCAGCTTCGACGCACAGTAGGTACATCTTCAAGCCAATATAGGTCAGTATCAGCAATTTTCTTGGGATGATATCAAAGAGCCGTAAGTTTGGGTCGCGGTCGAGGTAGCATTCAGAAGGCAATATGCGGGACGCATGGATCGTGTTGGAAACGGACCTGCCTCTGCAACTGAAGACATCTAATGTGTTACTGAAGCACGCTAAGATAGCGTCGACCAGGCGAAAGAATATGCGCTCTGCTCCGCCATTGAGATGTTCACAGCGAAGATTCCCATAATTGAATACGCGCGGTCTTCGCCGTCCGGCGCTTGGCTGCCCATAGCATCTTCGACGCGACGCCGCCCTTGATTCCTGGCGCCAAGTATGACAGGTCATCCTCGGTGATTCCTGTGGCCTTCAAGGAGAACTTCGGAATTTTTTGCGCCCCTAGATTTGTCGTTGTGGCTTTCAGGCATGAGAGGGTTCTAGTATTTATCGTGGAATTTCAGTCTTTTAGGCGTTAAAAGCTCTTGGAACGTCCGATCTCACTGGAACCATGGGTCTGAAATCAAATCTTGAATACCGGTGGTAGTTCTGAGGTACGCTATGATGCTTTGGAATACCAACGGTACATTGAGCGTGGTATAGACTCCGAAAGCTCGGATGTATTTGCCTTATCGATGCATACAGTAGCCCTTCTCAATTCTTAGTTTAGTTTTTTTTTTTTCGAGAGGTGCAATTAATTAGTCAGTGGTGCGGCTGATGCCAAGTGTTATGAGCAGCCAGTGAGCTGTTGATCCGATTTGAAGCTCCGCGCGCGTGCGCGGCCTTGCATGAGTGCACGCATCTGAGTAGAGGCCCAGCGCACGCTCAGATCTTTGCATCATCTACTATAAGCTGTCAAGATATGTTGTATAAGCTCATAAATTCTTTACAGCAGCAGTATTTGATGACAAAAACAGGTCAGCTTGAGGTTGTGGCATGTCTTGTGTCAATGGGCGCTTTTGTGCACGAAACCATTACGGCGCGCTCAATTTCATCAGTCCGAATACTTTCAAAGTCAGCATACATTCTTTTGAACCCATCGCGCAGAATATAGAATAAGAATTTTGATAATAATGCAGCAAAGTGTCTCAAGAACAACCTGAAGATGTGTTGAAGCCAGAATCGCGTGCACCGGCATACATGCCAAGCTTCATACTCAGCCAGTTCCACAGAACTGCTTTGACTTGGCTCAAGTCCTATAAATATTGGTTGCCAGGCCGTATATTGCAGTTGCTGCCACAAAAAAACTAAGCTGAAAAAAAAAACTGAGAATTGAGAAGGACTAGTGTCCATCCAAAAGAATAATATTTTGTAGTCATTCATTGCAGTCTTACAAAACTTGTTTAATTTTTGATAGCCTGTCCCATTCACAAACTTGATACTCTCCCAAGTTGCATCATGTTGGTATAGAGAATTTCTCTTTCCCCCAAGCCCTCATCTAGTAGAACCCATGTATGGTGACAAAATGGCATAACCAGTGTATTGCTCAATATACTTTGCAAAAGCCTGTTTTCATCTGGTAACCAAGGCTTGAGCACCATACCACCCCAATGGTAAATGAGTTCCCTGCTCGAGATCATCTAATTTGTGCTTTATCTCCTCTATCTTCTTCTGTTGCTCCTGGTTGTTCAAAGTAAACAGAGACTCAGCATCATTGACTTTAGACTGTAGATCGATTTGAATCTTCAAGTCCTGCTTCTGGTATTCCTTTATCCAAGCCAGCACCTGCTCCTCAGTGATGTGCTGCATTTTGCCAGCAATGTCTTCCTTGACTTTTATTCCATCAATGAGTTCCAGAGGCACCAGGATACCATATCAGCCGGATTGGCATGATATTGTAGACATGATTGGTGACTGCTTCTTTATGGCTGTTTCCAAAAACCTTGTCAGATGTGTCCTTTTTTTTTGCCCACTTGGGCTGCATACTATTTCAGTCTGTCTGGGCATATTGCTATGGATCAAGAAAGTTATCTGTAATATTCTTTGATGTCTATACATTGCTAGGTTTGGAGTACAAATTGTCAGCTAACTGTCAAAATGATAAATCAAGCGCTTGAGTGATTGCTCATAAGACTTTTTAGAATACTAAATGGGGGGTAATATAGTGTTTGAACCACATTTTTGAATGGCTGTTGATCTTCAATGATACTCAATCGAGACAGTTTGACAAGATTACTTCATTAGATTATCTGTAATGTCAATGTGACATGTTATGTGTGATTGCTAAATGGAGTATCAACACAAGCTTTTTCTATAGCTATATATCTACTATGTGCATCATAATAATTTCTCTTGCAGAGTGTTTGAGGTTTCTACCTGCTTCATGGTGTCCGTTTAAATTTTATATCATAGCATTTTAAAAACATGTATATATATGTAATATGACCATCTTTGTTTATGGCTGTGCTTTCCAGGCTCTTTGTGACCCCCTGTTTTACTCTGCTAGAGACCTGGCACTGCAAGATAATTAGAAAGCAGTATCATTTAGGTTAGGATGGGTCATGGCAAAAGCAACTGAAATAGCATATCACTGGTGGTCTGTGTCCTTTGCCCCCTCCTTAGATTAAAACACTTCCTCCAAACCACAGAACCTGGGCATACTTTGGGCTCAAGATGCCTTGTAGTGAAATTTGGGGTGGATGAAAGACATGCAATTGACTGTTTAAATATGGTAAAGTATACTACTATTTATATCAGTAGGTACTATTGTAATAAGTAAGACAAAAGAACCCTTGGGTATCCAGAAATGGAAGGTACAAGTGTCATACCAAGGGGAAATAAGAGAATAAGTGCCTAAGGCACTGACTAAAACAAAAGAGAAATGTGCTGGGCACCGGGCCCTAGCAGGTATGGAGACAATAGAGGTGTGTATTCCAATACTCCCATTCAAACTGAAGTCATTGGTTGAAGTCCAAGAGAAGCAGCAAAGTGCTTTGCCTTCACACTGGGTAGAGCCTTTGTGAATGTATCGGCAGTCATGTCATTGGTGGCACAATAAATGAGATTGATGGTGCTGTTGTTGATAACAAATTTGATGAAGTGGTAGTATATATCAATATACTTCATGCATGTGTGAAAGTTGCTATTCATAGTGATTGCAATAGCAGATTGATTGTCACAGTGGAGAGTGGTGGGAGATAAGAGAGGCAAGAAAACCTCACCAATGAAGTTGCAAAGCCAGAGTGCTTTGCGGGCTGCATGAGTTGCTGCAATGTATTTGGCCTATGTGGTCAAAATGTTACGAACACGAAGGGACAATTATAGAAGACGTCTATAGTTGGACTTCGGTTCGAGTTTCGAGATGCACAACGAATGAGTAAACTCAGAGTCGTTGAGGTCGAGCAAGGTTCAAAGTAAGAAGAGGTTAGATTCTCAAGAACTAGCTAAAGAACAGGTATGCTAGGGCTGAGTCTTAAATACTAGAGAGTATACTGAAAGGAGAACAAGGATGGGAATATAAGTACAAGGAGGGAACAAGGTAAGGAAAAGAACAAGGGCTGCGTCCTAAAGTGGAACAAGGTACGCAGCATATAGAGTAGAAAGGGAACAAGGGCGCGCGGCATGTGGCAGTCAGGTGATGACTCATGGATAAGAATAGTACATAGGGTGGTAAGTAAGGAAAAAGAGTGCGTGTTTGTAACATTACTCCCTTCACAAGATTGAAGACTCCTGGCTTCAGTAATGTGGTTCCCCGGTCATGTTGCTTTTGGCTTCTGGGTTGTAATCGTCGTAATGGTCCTCTTTATTGTTGGGGCATCGGTCGTCTTCGGATAGGTTGTTGTTGTAATGTCTCGGGCATTCGCTCGGGAAGTGCCCAGGTTTGTTCTTTCCGCAAACGCAACAGTAGTAAAAAGGGCAGTATGTTTTGAAGTGGCTGGGGTCTCCACAGTTGTAGCAGTGGTACTTGGTGGGTTGTTTCCCTTTTCCCAAAGGAGCTGGTGTGGGGCAACGGATGGAGGGTCCCGGTGTAGGGCGCTGAGGGGCCGGTGGTTTTGGGGGAAGGAGATTGAAATGTACAGTCTTCTTCTCGACTGTGATGGGTCTTTCTCGGGCTCCAACCGGAAAGTAGGGGAGCCAGATTGCAATGCTGCCATGGTGGTCGGGCGGTGGAGGCTGGTTGAAGAATTGGGCCGTGGCCTCGTGGAATTGTTTGGTGTTGAGATGGGTGTACCAGTTCCTGGCAGAGATAACCAGGATGTCTGCTTCGGCGCGTAATCGTTCGGCCGTGACGAGGTTGTTCTTGATGAGATTTATGTGGTCGGCCATTTCCTTAGGCCTGGTCTGTACGGAGCAGATGAGTTCTTTGGTTCTTTCTTTAGTGCAGATGTGTTGTTCAAAAGTTTCGAAGGGAAGGGGGAAATCGCCTTTGGGTACCAAAGGGTATAGGAGTTCTTCGATTCCGTCCCCTAAGGAAGGGAGTGATTTTGCTGGGGAGTCGGGGATAAGTACGGTGGGCGCGGAACGGCTGGAGGTGTTGGATCCACCGCTAGAGATGGTGGTGGGGGTCCGTAGAGTAAGGGGGGTCCATGGAGAGATGGGTTCTCCTGAGGTCCTGACCATGCAGCTGCGTTCTGGTGGGGTGAGGTCAACTTCTATGTGTGGGGGTGAGGAGTTTGCCGAGGATTCGTCGCTAGAGATAGTGATGTTGGCAGAGGGGATTCTTGGAGGACAATGTCCTCCTGTGGACATGCTGGCATGGTTGCGTCTGATAGCTTCTGCCCTGGCTCGTTCAAGCGGGGTGGGTTCAACTGGAGTGTGATGATCATTGGGATCTAGAGAAGATTTGGGGGATGCGCCATCTTGGGTGTTAGTGGTGGCTGCGCTGTTGAGCGCGTCTACAAGGCATTGTTAAGCATGGGGGCCATTTGGGTTGGTGGAGGAGATAGGCATGTTGTTATAGTAGATTTGAATTGTGGTTCGTTTCTGACTAGTAGAGGAGCCAGAGGCCTTCCTTTTTATACCTTTCTGTTATCTTCCAGAGGGAATCCAGGAGGTTCGTGGCCTACAACGTGTCATAGCGGGTGAAGTCTCCTGCGATAAGGTCTGCGTCTTTTTCCCATGCGAGTGCATCTTCTTCTCTCCCTTTCTGCCTGAATAGGAAGGCTGTGTGTCGGTAGCTCAGTTCTAGCGAGATGGCTGCTGCGGGTGAGGTCGTGTTGGGTAATTTTAGGTTGCTGGGGTGGTCTGTGGCATATATGATTGGTTCAGAT
>QFFD01002794.1:0-11309 GCA_003314615.1 Pholiota microspora
GGAAAAACGCAGAGGATATATCTGGCTTTTCTATATGTCCTGCTTGGCTTGTTTCTGTGTTACGTCTATGGCCCACTAGGCGGGTGCATCTTAGCGAAATCCCGCCTCCCGACGCGTGACTGTTATCTGTGACTGATGTCACGCTGTGGCAAAGAATCTTGCTCTTTGAGGTCGATGGCCACGGCGCTCTCGAACGCGGAGCATGAGCGCTCCAGAACCTCAGAGGAGCGGTATCACAGTCTCTGGATACAGGGCTAGGACTGCGGAGTAGACCAGTATACATCTAGAAATTGGTTCATTCTTGTCAGGACATTGCGGGCCTTTGAACGATGCATGTTGCCTAGTCTCCCTTGAACAGAGGGTATAGTTAACTGCCTGAGATAGTCCTAGGCTCGGAACTCCGTAGGTATTTGAGGAGAACTTGGAGGTGAAAAATGTTTAAAGGGAAATTTCTGACTGGCATCCAAAATTTCGTTGACGGCCTGCCCGTCGTGTGTCGCCTTCAACGGTCATGGCGTCTGGAATGTACGTGAAGGTTTCATCTTGGAGCTCATGGGGACTGTCGTGTCTCGAATATCTGTGGTTGTAGGTCGATGTCGAGGGGAAGTAGCTTCTTGTGGAAGGAAAGCACAAGGAGTTCGTGACGGCCATGCCCTGTCTAGCGTCCCCCATGCATCAGCTTTTCACGCCTCTGTGAGGACCGACGCACCTTATCTACTTCCCATTCTTCTGCTTCCGCCCACGTTCTCGACACCCAACATAAGCCGTACGCAGCGCCCTTTTCGAAGACCAATCTGAGTATGTGACCAAACGTACCCAGTACACATCAAACCCTCTCCGATTTGGCAACCCGGCCGTGAATAACTCCATATTTGGAGGGGTCTCCCCGAGATCACCTTGAATTCGGCATATAAGATCGAGGCCCCGTTCGTATTTGCAGCCCTATTTCGTTTTCTTCTTCTTTTCTCTTCTTTTTTGGCTGCCTACAACCCTAGAGCCACCTCCTCAAAATTCTCCACTACACCAACTCGACGTCAACACTCACTTTTCAGGCCTCTGTCATATTCAGCATTCTTTTCTTCGTCGTGGTCTTGACACTGTGCTATTGGCCGTTTACCAACAGAAGATGTCGATGTCCGCAGTTGGTGCGCCTGTAGGTGTCAGTCAAGAAAACGCGAGTCATCCGGATCACGCGAAATTTGTTCTACTCAACCTTTCCTATCCTTCGCGCTCAGCGAGTGATGCAGGTTGGGTTTACCCTTCCAAGCCACTGGTCATTCAGGCAAGTCGTTCAATCACGCTCAAGCACCCTTTGCCCACCTCACACCTATGCTCCGCAGCCCACCACTTCGACCCGATACGAAACGGCCTTTATCTACACCAACACCGCGTCTGGGGTACGTCGAGAGGAACACATTTTGCCTAAATTAACTTCTGGCCAATTTTAGCCTGTCGGACATCAGAGCACGCCCTCTGGTGGTGTGTTTGATGAGTATAGCGCAGTGAGATGGCTGAAGCGAGCGTTTTCGGTACGTTGATTCTTTGATTCTTCGTCGTCGTAATAATTCGACGTCTTCATCCGTAGCGACACATGCGCAGGCTCCGCCGGAAAATCAGACTGGCCAAAGCCAATCTTACCGTCACCTCTCTTCTACGCCGCCGAGGCCATTGACTTGGACTCGTTTCGTGCCAAACCGTCTAGAATCTCAAAAGATGTCAATATCGTATGTTCCGCACCACGTTTTCAACACCAATTTTACTACTAAGTTGACGCATTTCTTGCAGCACTGTTGCTTTCGTTACGTTCTGTTTGCTTTCTTGTTGTTGATGCACACTATATCCGACGTTCTTGTACAAAAAGCCCATTTTGTTCGTTCTTTCTGCACTTTCTGTTGTCAAAATAACACGCTTTGATGCATGGCTCACCAGTAACCGCATTTTTGCTAAAATACCCCACATGCTAAAGCAGTAACCCCACATTCCTTGAAAACATAATAATTCACACTTGATGTACCATATACTTATCACGCCTTATTGAATATAAATTCTTCTATTTCTTGATATCTTCCTGAGCTTGACGTTGAGCTTGACGTCTTGCACATATCTTGAGGTTTTCTGAACACTTTGAACACATTGCGTCACACTGCTTCTCGACATTGCTTGCTATTACTTGCAGATCTTGAGCTTGAGGTTGTTGATGGATGATTCAGGCGCACAATATGATATCAATGTAACAAAATTGAATTGCAAAAATGAAACGGGTGGTATACGAAGAGGAAAAAAGGACGTTATACTTCTCTTATCCTGACACGTGGCGAAATGTATGAACTGCCGGCTCTGCTCTCCAGGAATGAGAAAGTTAGAGGGGAAACGCGACGATGTCGAGCGCTAAGACATCCAGAACGTTCGTTTCAGCACTGCTTTGGCACAAACCAGCCGTTGGAGAAGTTGTTGGGCAGTGGTTTGCAATTTGACATGAGTGCGGTGAGAAAAAGAGGCGTGGGAGATTCCAACGTTTTTATAGTGCAGAAGATGGTCCGTGCGCACTTCGCTGCGCTCGAGTCAAAGTATTCGTCTCGCTCACAGCTCAGGTTGACTATTATCAGTGGGGTCCATGAAAAGTAGGTGTTTGAGGTTTGCTGTAGCATCTAAAACCTTCCAATTAGCTTGCAATTCATCGTGATCATTATTTATTATCCAGGAGCCATTGGAATACCTTGAGCATGAATTTAATTATAATGTTGTATATAGAAAAAATGAAGAGGACAGAGGCAAGACGGAAGTCGAAAGTGAGTAGATTTTTGGTGGTGCAGCCCTTCAAAATGAGCGGTCATCTGAAGTAATATTCGGATTCCCTTTTTGAGTAACAATTTCCTATTCAAACTTCGGAGGATGCGAAAGAAAATCTCGCCAAACATTTCCAAACACCCAGGCCTCACGTTCGTGGACACAGCCTCTCCTTAGCTTCAACTGTCAAGTATTCTCGATCTGACAATGTGGAGCTGTGGGTGACACTCCTTTTCAGCGCCCAGCCAGATGATCACTTTTACCCAAATACTACATGGTGTATGAGTCCGAAAACTCAAAACGACGCAATTTTGTAAACATTTTTAAAGCTGTTACGCCTCCTTTGCGGTAGTCAGCGGTCAGTCCGCTGGACTCATCCGTGCGTATGGAGCGGGATCCCATGACAACGAGGTACCAACATGGATCGACATGGGAGATCAATAAAATCTGTCATGCATAATGCATTCCTCACCCCGCGCGCAGATATGATGTGCTATAATGGTGAGCAACTCAACTATATAATGCATGCTATCTGACGCTGTCTGACACAGAAAATCTGGCAGGTCTCCCAGTCTTGACGCGACCCTAACTCATAGCGTAAAAAATGTGAGTCTCGTAAGTTCATTCCAAATCTGTGCCGCTTGTTCTGATAAATAAGGACAGGAACTACGACGAAATTCATCACAGCCTCCACGGATCGACAAGTGTCGTGGCCCCTACCCCCGTCAGATCCTCGTCCTTGGCTTTAACCACCGCAAATAACATCGTTACTCCAGTTACAGGCGACAGTCCTGCTATGGCCACCGCTATGCAAGTCCTCGATCAGCTTTCCGATGTTGGCAAGGCTCTACCCTTCGTCGCGCCAGCGTTCGTACTTCTCAAGCTCATCATCGACATGGAGAAGAGGGCGGCAGATGTCGACGCGAAGTGCGATGATCTCGTAGACCGTATCACCTTCATGCTTGGCCACGTTCCTATCTTACTCAAAATCGAGGTCATGACATCAACGCGTAAAGTCATCGACCGGATCAACGACACAATGAAGGATGCTGCAGCTCTCATCGCCGCTTACCGCAAACAGAACCGTGTAGCGCGTCGCCTCAGTATCTCCAATCGCGAGAAGTTTTCAACATGCGTACAATCAGTCAATTCATGCTGTAGGGACCTCCTCATGAGCCTCCAGATCCACCAATCGGTCAAACTCGATATCTTGACGCGCGGTATTCCTATGGACGAGGATGACGCAGCAGCGGAAACATTTGTTGCTGCTCATGGTGGAAGTGTGGACGCCGTGATGCACGATCGCGAACTCGTCAAGGAATTTGCCCAGCAGCAGCATCTCGTTATGGACGACTCAGTCATGGAGCAGCTGAATGCCAATATTGCCGATTCTGTTCAACAAAATCACGTCCGTCTAGAAAGCATTCTACGAGACAATATCCAAACATCTATCGTCGACGGTTTGAAGAACTTGGCGTCGGAGATGCTTTCCGCGGAGGCGGAACAAAAATTCGCCTGCGTCCAGTGCGACAAGGAATTTACCAACTACACTAATGGACCCAAAGCTTGCTCCTTCCATCGCGCAGAATACGATTCTTGGTCTAAATCTTTCCCCTGTTGCAGCACCGCCCATCCCTGTGAATTCGGCACCCATCGTACAAAACACCACTGCGATTATCCATACGGAAAATTCTTTCCTCGATCCCGTGGCGTTCTCAACTACGTCGACACGACCGAGAAGTGGGCTTCAGTTGAAGATGCCAACCTCGAAAATGACAGCATTCAGAAGGCCTCTGTCAGCAAACTACTCCGTTGGGTGTCTCGCGGTGCTCGGTTGGAGGAAAACACGCTCCTCATAGTAGTCGGCACCGTGAGATATTCCAATAACTACTATTTCAATACCTTTAACGCCAAGGAGTTGGGCGAAATCACAAAATCTATCAGGCTATCTCGACGGACGCTCATTTTTCGGACATCGCCTGACGAGAATGAATATGCATTGGCGGAGTGGATCTTGTCGATTTCTGGCAAGATAACGGGTGTACGAATTGCTGCAAAATCTGCTACATCACCCAATCCCTATATTCGCGTTTGTCCTATTGACCTCTCAACGTGTACTAAATCTGGCGATATCTTGACGCTCTGTGAAGGTGGCATGCGCTCGTATACACCGGCATCGCCATACGTCCTCCCAGAACCTGTTCGCGTCGGTCCAGAACTTTCCGATGCCCCCTCTCGCCCCGTTCGTAACAATTTCAAAACCAGGACAACTCCATCTCTTCGCGTCATCATGAAAGTCATGTCTGATCCTCCGCTGATTGCCAATCCTGAATTCGCAAACGGCAAATCCGACTACTATCGAGGAACCGTATCTGTATTCAACAACAATGCTGCGGGTTCTCTAAATCCCGTTACGATAGCTGGTGTATCCGCTGAATATCGAATGGTTGGTGACCCGGAATATGCTTCAGTGGAAACATGCACCCTACTTGGTTACGAGTCGAAACTGCCTGTCACCATCGAGTCGCGCCAGTCCCAGAACTTCGCTTTTGAGGTCCTGATACCTCGAACGGAAGAAGATGCGAAGCACGACGTTCGGTGGTGGAACAGATCATTTGGGGCTCGCAATCGTCCGATACGGGTCAAGCTTAACCTAGAAGACATCGAAGGAGAGCAATGTTCCCTCGTGCTGGAGCATGTTTTTACGCCTTACTCATTCGAGAAGCGAAAAGATAACGATCTGGCTTTCTTCTTTTATGACGAGCCGTTCCTCTTCAAACGTCGCTGCATTCACGTATATGCCTGCGATGAGCCTACAGACGCTGTTTCTATTGCAGACACTAAAGTAACTGTCAAGGCTCTGGAGAAAGCAGTCTACCAAGCGTTGAAGACGGGCAAAACAGAGGTAGATCTCGGTATTGGACGAGAGGTTAGCGGCGAATGGGAGTGGGCTGCTTATGCCCTCGTGGATATATCATGTCGCCGAGTCTATGCCTTCAAGATCATCATGCACGAAGGCCAAAAAGCGTCTCTCAAACGCTTCGGGTTCTTAGGCTATGTGCTATGCCCAACCTATGGTGAATCTACAAATAAACCTCGTACCATCAGCTATGCTACCGAGACGGTTAAGCTACCATCACTCGAACCCTTCACGATTCCTGAATACATTCAAGATGATGCGGTCGACGACTTCAAGCCTCCAGTACCTCCGAAGCCTGCTTCTCCCACCGCTACAGTGAACGGTGTGAATGGATCAGTACCCGTTGATCTCAGTGTTCGACTCGCATCTATTGACACCAACCTCGCTCGGATTGCCGAAGCCCTTGAAAAGCTTGTATCCGCTTTACCGGCACTCAAATAGCACGTATGATGTTCTCTGTACCTTATATTCCCTTCTTATCAGACCATTGCTAGGATACTAGGATAGTCGTATATGTAGGACATGAATCACGAAGTTTGACCTGTTGTACGATAATAAACTGAACTTCGTAGTAACATATATAATACCTATGCAAAAATCATCTTCTGGAAGTTCAGTTGGAACTCTTATTTCTCCTCAATAAAAATACCATTCATTCCAAGTTTATTCGTCTGTGGCTTCAACTGCAATAAGTCCGCACAGACCACTACAGATAAACGTTCAACTATAAGAAATTCTCCCACGCCCCTCTCCTACCCTGACCTCCGCGACGAAAATTGTATATTCCCCTCCCCAACTTCGCGCTCTTCCTGGCATTATTTTTAAAGACACCAGAGCCCAAGCCTCTTGAATATTCGACGTGGAATAGACGCTAGAGAAGTATCATCCTCCTAAAATTTTTTGGCATCTGCGACCCTCGTCTGCAATTCAATTGGGTCTTCTCCCTTCCAGGTTTGATTCCTACACGAACTCTTCCATCTTCAACTTTATGGCCATTAAAAAAAGCGACCACAGAAACCAGAAGAAGGCCCAGACTGAGAAAGGGAAGCATGCAGATTTAAGACCCGAACGGCATTTCAAAAGAACAATATATTCGTCAAGTATATAGTACAACAAATCAGACGATACAAACGATGTTGCGGGAACATGGGTGCTACATTTTTATGCAATGGGTATGGTGAGCGCTTTCATGTCAAGAGCAACGACAGAATCAGTGAAATATCGCACAGAGAGAATAAGTCAAAACAGTCAAGAGAGGTTCACAACGTCGAAAAAATTGTGGTATAGTTGCAATGTAGTACCAGGCCTTTGCCTTGGGACTCAAGAGGGACATGAGAGGGTATATGGAGAACGACTGTAAACCAATGGCATACGTCAGTATAGGACATTAGTAAAAGTGTGACTCACAACAAACGTACGATTGGGTCGGAACTTTTGGCCGAAGTGTATTAATTCCGGCGGCGAAGAGGAGCAACGCAAAAGTTCGTTTTGAAGGTTCGGAACTTTTGGCGCAGCTTGCGGAATTTACGCTGTTAACAAAGACGGCCCTAAATCATTCTGCCCGCAGACTTGGGAGGATTGGCATACCGAGAAAGTCTGGCTCAATAGTCCCAACACGCCGTTTTCACCGAACATCCCACCAGAGGGCATGCTTTGCTGTTGCTGTCCGACATGCTAATTCTTGATAAGATTTCTAGCTTTTGCGTAGAATATCCTTCGTTCAACTCACCCCCGGCGCGCCGTTCGCGTACACGAATGTGGTTTCGTACCGTGTGGAGACGGTAGGCTGCAGAAAAGAGGGTGTCAGGCTGATGAAAAGGCTGTACCGTCAATTTTGGCGAACCCTGTACAGCATGCTCTTCGGGGGGACAGCCCACGGTGCATCGCATGTGGTTCGTGAAGGATAACCAAAGCTAAGTAGGACAGTTCTTGCTTGATCCGAGGAGGAACTTTGGTTCGTAGATGTTCGACTGACTCCTACAGCCGAACTAGAGGCGGGGATCGACATCTTCTGGGCGTAAAAGGCCACACTCTGGGCACGAAGAAGAAGGCGATGATACAAGATATAAAGAGAGCCTGTAACGTAAGCGTCCCGGTGGTGATGTACTGGAAAATCTTGAAGCGGTGGCTCTGAAGTTGTCAATGGGGCGCGAGAAATAGAGAAAAAAAATACAGAGCAGTGATGCAAACATCAACACGGCCACAACTTTATACCCCAAATTCAAGCTGAGCTCGGGAGGGGCCTCCAAATCAGGACTGTTTAGCGCAGGTGAATTGCCAAATAATACAGACTGCGAAGAAAGTCTGGTCATATATTTCAGTGGTTCTCCGCGTTGCCACAAGGCTTTCAGAGGGACAGGGAAAGTCTGGAAAAGCCAATGAAATAAGATACGTCGCTCTCAGAATCAGTCGCAGCAAAGCTCATGTGTAGATTAGACAGTCACTCTTTCCGTCCCCACCGTCAATGGTTGAATTTCGCTATAGCTAGGTTATAATCGTCAAACACTGTTTCAAATTGGTGATCAAAACAAATACCTCTTCGTCATCAACGAGCTCTGCTTACACCGACAGTGCTTACACCGACAGTACCAGAGCTAGAGCTGCTGTCCTCCTATTCCTAACCCTAGAGAAAGGCCTCCTCCCTCTGAGCTCACCATGCTCGGTAGAGGTAGATGCTCGCCCCCCATGTCGACCACCTCGAAAAACGGCAATCCTCCATATCGACATCATATGCTGCAACTGCAGAGCCTTACGGCCCATGGACAAAACCACCACCACAAACAAACGAATCCTTGTAACTCTTTATTCGCGAAGCCATGGTGAGGAGACACTTTTTATATCGCGTAAATGACATATCAGTCCAGCAGATGCACTCCACTCCACCTTCAGCATCGCACGACGCTTTGTACGTGGCGGATAGGCTTCCCCCGTTGACAAGAACAGAAATCCCCGTTGACAAGCCTAATGACCTCCATGCGCGATTGCGTCCACGTATGATTTTATATCGAATTTTATGTGCCGCATGTGGTGGATGTGTTTGCTGACGCTCCAAGAAAAACTCTAATTCACAGGTAACATTGGGGCCTCCCGGTGATTATGATCCTGTATACGCACAAGCGGTGGTTTCTGATGTGTAAACTTCGAGCCAGTCCGGTATTCTGTCTGGTTCAATGCAGTGGGGGATGAGTGCAGTGTGGGTCTAGATGAACGCAGCTATTTGCAGGTTCAGTGCTCCTTCTGAGATACGATGTATGTGCGGTGTGCATGCAGCTTGAGAAGGTCGAACTTGCGTCGAACAGCCCATGAATACTACTGTGGTGCCATTCCGGGGAATTTCGCTCTTAGAAAGATAGAGGTCACGCAAACAGCAGCTGCCTGGTCCTTCTCGTCCAACTAGGCTGCGATAGCTTTGGGCCCGTAAAGCCTGGAAAACATAGTGGCATCCCCTGGATTCTTGGAAACACGTCTATGTTCTTGGGACTGGTACTAGCTCGGTTTTCTGGCGCCCTTCATTGGATTTATTCATTGCGCATTGAGCCCTGAGCGTCCGCAGGGTGATCGATTGATCCTCCGTATCAGGCGGTGGGAACACAATACGTCACATGTGACCATCACGCGTGGGGGTCAGGCAACTCGGGAGGAATAGCCTGCCTATTGCCGTACGAGCCAAAGAGACCGGACAGGCTGCACAAGTGGCGCAAATACAACCAGATAACTGCCCGCATAATCTGCTATAGATGCGATGTTTCCAGACGGGTTGCAGGGATTGAAGTTAGGGGTACCGGTCGAGGGTGCCGTAGACTTGATCCAAGCTCTCGGGCACAGCGTATCAAGACTCAACGAGGCTCCCGGCTGCACCGTAGCTCGCTATATAGGTGTATATCATCTAGAGCAATGCCGCCGCAAAGCAAATTATGGCGTCCCAAAAGACGGACAGACCACCGGCTGCAAAAAGTGTATCCTAGTCGGTCGGGGTCACTGAAGGCTACGAGAATTCCCGCTAGCTTGAAGCTCGTCGTTGAAAGCATGGCATATCGTCGGTCAAGACGATGGATACTAGGCTACCGACAGCATCGATTTAGCAAATGTGACCATCGGCATCATCCTCGTCGGGAGGAGTCGGGACCATCGGCAGCATCGTCGGTAGCCTTGTGTAAAAAAGTGTCGGCTGAACCGATAGCTAGCTGTGCTTTCGAAAACATGATCTAGGACTTGGTTTTTGCGTGGACGGGAGATACGGGCGGCTGAACATGGGTGGAAATGGTTGATACGTGTATCGGGTGGTTAAAAGAAAAAGGATTTTCAACCGAGTGTTACCCTTGACGTTAAATAACTTGAGGTTTCTCAAAAGCCGCGGCCCGGCATTTCAAACTGCCCACCCTTGTACCCCTTGGCGAAACGAAAGATCTTTTCCTCCTCTGAACATCGACGTTTCTCTGAACCCATCTATAATCTCTCTCGCTTTTGCCCTGAGATACGAGGAACCCTCCGACCAAACAAATCCTCTGTACCCAGATGACACTGCAGCGGATGACTTACCTCTCCCGCTCAACCACTGCAGTGGTCCGAATCACGACTTTGGGGGCATTACAAGTGCTTTTCTGGAAATCGGACACATATTATGCCAACTTTGAATTTTCTTATTGTTTTCTGATGAAATTAAGATCGCGCTACCGAGGAGGAGTGCTTAGTTCTGTGGCACCCTTACCCTCATCTTCTCATTCGCTTTTGAATCCGAGCATACCCTGACCAGCATTTGGCCAATGAGAGTGTGCTCCCAACAGAGAAGGCGATGTGTGTTATGTGCCATAGATATCCAGAGGACCGAAGTACTATTTCTATTGGGTGCGATTCTATTACGATTCTCCCAGTTAGTGTTATTCGATAATTCGTGAAATATATTTGTGATAAATTTGTTCCTATCGCAAGAAGAGCGTCCGTGAAGTAAAAGGAGACCTCGAAATATCAGACATGATACAATAGACATTTTTGTTCGAACCCGCAGGGAATTGGCAAATACCTGGGATTGACCTGGGACTCACGGTACTTAGCAGGACTTAGCGAAGAAGCGGCTGAGGTGGGAGAGCGCAAAACACCGCATAGCGCTTTCCTTCGGCTAACCTCCAACTAAGCTCATCGTCGTGCGCTTTGCGCCACTTCGCCGACCGTGTTTTTTCATCTCGAAACAATGACCGCCAGCGACGATAACTCCACTTATCCATTTTTCACCGACTCAAATAGTGGCCGCTGCACCGCGATGGAAGGCCACAGAAACAGTCTACCAACTTGGATTCAGGGGAGCCTAGGGGAGCATCACCAACGCAACATTTTGGCCGTCTATGAGAGTCGATCGAAGCAATCCTTCCGCCCTTCTACTTACAGTCTTGGGCATCATTGGGAGAGTACCATCCTTCTATCCGAAACACGCTCGGACGCCCAAGTCTGAAAGCATGTTGAGACGCTGCCCAAGACCAAGGAAGTCCGAGTCTCATGCGTAGCGGATACAACAGAAGAGCAGGAGGATAGCTGCTGAAGTGCTGAAGCGCAGGGGGTTGAAGAGCTGTAGAGCAGGAAATAAGAGATATCTCAAATCGCTAGATAT
>QFFD01002797.1:0-13215 GCA_003314615.1 Pholiota microspora
GCGCATGCACAACGGCAATAAGCAGATGCCTACTGGACAAAACATATCCATATTGAGGATGCTAAATTGTGCACGGATCCATATAATACATAGAAAAGAAGAAGGGAAAGAGGAAAATATTTTTATCACAATCGAATTCCACTTGCCATAAAAAAATATCGCCGACAAAGACCCAGCCAACTTGAACGCCCTTCCAACGCCCAGTCGGAGACAGACGCAAGTTTGAGCAAAAAATTTGTCTGTAATAGGGTAGGAAATGGCAATCAAAGTGAATATAGCTATTTATATCTGTAAGTCTGCCTGAGAATAATTGAATGTAGGGCAGCTAATGAGGAACGAATTGAACATCAATACCAGTACTTCAAAGTATTGCTTAGCTATTCGGTGCCACTTGAAACTTCCACAACGCTTCCATTGAAACTCGCCGCAGACATACAGTTCATGAGATTATGTACCCCTTTATATCCCACCGTTCATAATTTCACAAGTTGACAAAGGAGTTTGACACGCGGGCACTTAAGAACAACACCGAAATAAGCGCCCACTGGCATGCGGTAATGGTGCTTTTCAAGCAAGCACTGTCATACCCAAAATTCGCGTCGCTCTCAGTAGAAGCTTTGGAATAGATCAATTTTATAATTATATCTATTTCTATATCTCTGAAAATGTGCGGATTGAAGATATAGGGAATTCAGTATATCCTACAAACGAGCTCGGCATATTTCTATTCTTACATGCTTATTCCCGTGCGCCTATACCCTCTTGTCTGATCAGCCAAGTAACTACCAAATCTACAATTGAGGATCGGTCCCCAAAAGCGAAATTCGGCTTTGAAACAATAGGCGCGTACCAGCATCTACATATGAGCCATAGATGCCTTGAATCTTGATCAACACCATATGTTCCCTCCCCTTCGCCGACGAAAACGAAGGCAATAGGATTTCTCAATTTCGGCTGCGTGGAAGCTTGGAGCCTTGGATGAAGATCCCTATACGCCTCTTGTGAAGATAGTCAATGAAGTCATGAACAGCGCGGATCGTTGCAGCGGGACCAAAAATCAAGACGGCTGCGCGGTCACTTTCCTTGGGGGTCAGGCGGCGCAGGCGACGTAAGAGGTGTTTTACTAGTAGCTAATAACGCAAAATAAATCAATACAGCGCAAAGCGACAAAGAACTGTGACGTACGTCGGGATACATCTCCCACATCCGTCTCCGTTGGGGCTTTAGCATTGCGACGAATACATGGCGAGGATCTTCTCCATATCCACAATGCGTGCCTGCTGTTCTACAATCTGCGCTGAGTATTGTTGTGTCTTCTCCGCCAGCTCCCTTGTCATTTCTATGGTCCGGCTGCGCAATTGTATGACTTCAATATCCTGGCTCTGGATGTGTTGCTTCAGCTTGCTGAATTTTGTTTGCCAATTTTTCTCTCTCTCCGCGTATGTTTCCATGACCGCTGTGTATTGAGCTTTTCTCTTCTGTTTGGCCAACTTGACTCGCTCTGAAAATTGTATCTTGTCCTGCTCGAATGCTTCGCGGTCTTTCAGTCGGGCGCAGGTGAGTTCAGTTACCTCTGCCTGGAGCAGTGATATCATCTCCTTGTCTTCCCGGAACTGGCGTTCAGTATTCTTCAACTCTTGGCGTTTCGTATTCAAGACATCGTCAACGAGCTTATTGAGTTCCTCGACATTTTGGTTCTTTTTCTTCAGGAGCTGAGCAATATTCGTATTCGAGGCAGCCCATTGAGCCAGGTCTTCCTCTAGTTTATGACGGAGTTCGGTTATCTCCGCCTCGCTTATATCCCTCTGTTCAGCGTTGTGTATCTGCTCCTTCCCCTTCTTTATTTCTTTCTCCCACAGCGCCTGTGAGTTGTCCTTCCTATTTATGATGTCTTGTAAGAACAAGCCTGACTCTTCTGAGAGGACCGCCTTCTCTGCCTCCGACCGCTGCGTCTTTAACTCGCTGAATTTCTTGCGGAGCCGGCTATCTTCGTTCTGCCATATATCGTAATCCTCAAGAAGTTTTATTTCCTTTTGTTTGGCTTGGGACACCTCTTCGTTGAGTAGGTTGACAATATCGGTGTGGTTCTCTCTTTCTGCTTCCCATGACTTGCGTTCCTGTTCCCAATCCGTTCGTAAACTCTCGAACTGATTTTTGACCTTGATTGCGTCTTCCTCGAACAAGGTACTCTGTCCCAGATTCTTCTCCGCTTCGGCCATTTCTTCTGTTTGTGTCGCGCTCTTCTTTTCGTCATACCAAGTGCCCTCTTTCGATGCCAAGTTCTGCAGCAGCTGTATCTTATCCTGCTCTACGACGTTGATTTGTTCGAAGTAGGATGCGTTTTCGGCTTCCAATACGCTGCGCTCCTTCATCCAGTGGCCTTGTGCTTCTTTAAATTGCTGCTGGAGTCGATTGATTTTACTGAGGAATCCCGCCCGCTCTTCGCCGTACGTAGCCTGCATTGTCTTGAATTGGTCTCGCTCCTTCTGGAGCTCCGCCTCCTTCTGATGCAGGATTGCCACCAGATGTACGTTGTTCTGCGCGCTCTGCTGCTGAACGACCGCCGCTCTCTCCATCGTTCCCCCAAAAAGGTTCATCAGAAGATCGGTAGAAGCCTCTATCGCGCGTGATTGCCGCCGTGTGTCGGCGTTTACTTGATTCTGATTCGGGGAAGGAGCAGGTGTTTCTAGCGGAGAGTGCGGGGACTGCTTCCGAGCGGCTGGAATGCGGGCGACGCTGGCGTTATGACTTTGCTGTCCTCGCAGCATAGGTGTGTTGCTCAAGGAGGTCGGCTGGGGAAAAAACATTAACCACGTTCGTGTGTTTAGAAAACAGATAGGCATGGAAAACTCACCATTGGTGACCGATCAGTATTTTGCCTCTGCTGTGGGTTCTGCTGCTGCATATGCTGAGGCGCAGACTGCCGACGCTGAGGAGCCATTCCCGGACCCTGTTCCTGAGCGTTGGGTATGACCTGGTAGGGGATCACATATGACTGATTCAAGTACCCCGCGTAGGGGTTGAAGTTCTGCATATTATTCTGCTGCTTCTGCTGCCCGTTAAGCGGGATCCCACCGCTGTACACATGCGATTGAATAGGAATTGTCGCCAGGCTGCCGATAGCTTGGTGAGGCTCGAAAGGGGAGTGGTAAGTGGAACCGAACGAAAACTCCCTTGGTAGATTGGCTGTAATCGGAGAAGGAGACGATACACGCGAGCGTGCGCATGAGGTCGGGGCATGCGATTGATGCCGAGAAGGGGGTTTCGATGATAGCCTTGAGGAAGGCTGAGACGGGGAATGACCCAGATGGCTTTGCTGAACTGGTTCATTTGGTGAATGGACACTATTTCTCGGCGAAGATACAGAGATACGGATGGTTGTAAATAGGGGCGTCGCTGTTCCAGGATTTTGCGATTCTGTGTCGGCAGCGGTGCTCTCGTGTAGAATTGGAGGTGTCCCCTCCATTATCACCTTATCCTCTATGACTGAATCTGTAAGTTACAAGATGTGAGTACTGTCGCTTATCTGGTCTGACGGTTTTCGCACCTGGAAGCTTTTCTATAGACTCTGTTTCTATACCCGCAGTACGGTTGGCGTCAACGTTCTCTGGTTCATTTATTTCACGAGGTATAGTGATCGTTATTGGCGTTGGATATTTCGAGACTTTGGAACTTTCTGGTTCTTCGAGGGACATGCCAATGGTCTTCATCTTCTTTGGATTTCTCGCCTCGCTCGAGGTCTCATCGTTCTGTACCCCACTCCTTCCTTCGAACCCCACAGACGAGGAGCGTTTTCTCTTCACGACGGTACCATATTTGCCTAGATTTTCTAAGACCGGAGCATCTGAAGCGTTATCGGAAGGAACCTGCTGTGCGTCGCTACCATTTTGCTTTGCGTCTTCTCCAGCCTCAAGATCTGGGTTTGGGTCTTTGGTTGTATATACAGGTTGCTCATCTGGAGTATTCGGTGGAGGAGTATCCATCCTACATCAGCGAGTTGCTTAACGAAGAGGGGGGACGAGAAATGCAATGCCCCTAAAATTGCTGAATAAAATTTGATCAAGAGCAAATCGCGGCCGCAATGGTAATTAGTATTTCCAAAAAAGGGAAGAGTGTCCTTATTTGGCGACGGTTAGCTTGACTACCGGGAAGCTACCGTTGGGCACAAGATGTTTGATTCATGATCATGTATTCCAAGTGAAGTAGAACCACTACGACGTCGATCATATCTTGGATGCTTTGCTCATATGAATTCATGATTTTCACATCTGTCTGGTTTCTCAATTCCCTCAGTCCTGTTACTTTCTTGACGCTCTGAAGCGTGTTATGATCCGACCTTTTCAAGCTTTCTTGAACTTTGCACACTACTAGTCAGCAGCCGCTTGCAATGCATACTATACACAACTCACAGTGGGCGCTAATTTTGGGATCTCAGCAACACGCAAAGTGTCAATTAGTCAGTTACCTCAGTGGCAGTACAAGCTCAACGCCGACCAGACCCCTTGATCAGTTGAGCCTTACAACTCGAATGAAACATGAGCTTAGTCAAATGAGAAACAATCTCTCGAACACTGCTATCCGGAAAATGCTTACCTGTCTACCTGTTGAGAGTATTCGCGATGACTTGACAGAGATTTATGCACTTAATTATTCTTCCTCCAACGATCTCCAACCACTAGCGGGTTTACAGTTTTTGGCCCCTGCGGCATCGGGAGAACCGTAAGAACGGGTAACCAGGGCGGCGTCATCGTAGCCTGTTTTTGGAATTCTCACGATCAGTAAGTTGTAGTAAAATAGTGATCCCAACATAATGAATGCCTCCTATGTAATAGTCCGTTTATTACTCTCACATCCACCCCATCTCATTTCGCTGGGTGTCCGCCCCAGAACTGCGCAGAATCGCCTAACTCACAAAATGGCCTCCGATTCCTCTCATTCTCCCCTCATTCTAACCCCCGAGTCCACGGGGACGCCACCTGTGGACATCGTAGGTTCAATGCCAAGCACGCCCTCAACAGCAACGAAGAAGGCGCGTCGGCAGACAGCCTTCTACCCAAACAAGAACGCAAGCAAGCAAGCAAATCCATTCAGCAAGAGTGCAGCCAAGCGCGAGAGCGTAATGGCCTTGGGAAGCATCACACATCTGCAGCATTACTTTACAAAGACGGGGCTGTCGGCGAAGAAGAAGTGAGTCGTCATTTTTCCTACACGACCCTCAATTCATCACGGATGTAATTTGATAACGATGCTAACGATCACTGCAGTCCACTGAATAAACCACACCATGGGCTTGTGCCTGCCATCGGTGGCCTCCAAATCCCCACCAGTCCTGCCCTCTTATCCGTCGTGGACGACATCCAACTCCCACCCTCGCCGTTAGTGCCACCGCCAGTCCAGAATCCGGCTTTCGCGCCACATGTCAAAACTTACGAGGTTGACCCAGAATCTCTACTGCCTGGCGTGATCGAAGATGTAGTTGCCGTCGCGCAGGCATGGCGTCTCGAGAGCTCAGACATGAAGCCGGACATAAATCTGGACGTGCCATTCGATGTTCTCGAGATGCTGAAGACAACAACGCGCGCTATTCGGTCAACGCGTAATTACCTGTTATCCCTCCCCGATGACTCGGCGGGGACGATTCGCTCGCATTTCAGGCCGCATTTACTCGGCCCGTCGAGAAATCTTAATCGGTCGTCTTCAAATTCTAGTCTCTCTGGAGCTGCTGCGGCAGCAGCGGCAGTACCTACCGCGCCCGCACCTCAAGATCCACTCACGATGCTCCGTCGGGGTGCCTTGGAAGTTCTCACTGTGCTCCGACAGCTAGAGGAAAGCTGCCGATTACCTTTGGAGGACGAGGCCTACGACGCCCGCAGTGACGGGGACAAATCCGGCGGCACTGCTTCAAGTCCTTCGCAAACTACACTTGAGCTCGTCCCCCACGCCCTGGAACTCGAACGCTCATCCAGCAGTCTAGGTGTAGGAATGGGCGATATGTCATATTCGCTTGTACAGGTACAGGGGCGCTTCGAGAGCGTCCTGGTTTGGGAGGATGAAGACGACGGATTTGGCGGTCCGGAAGCTGGCGAAGAGGAATCACAACGCCGCCGCGAGCACTGGGAAGATCGGCTCATGGTTGGCAGCGGGTGGCTGTATCGCCAGGACCTGCTGCTCGACCATCTTCGCAAGGAGCGCGCAGTAGTGGGTGAATATTTGGACTTGGTCGATGAGGTTCTGTTTGAGGGCAAGAAGGAAGAAGGGGAACGCGCGGGTCAGTCAGGTCCACGAGAGAGAGGGTGGGAGAGGGTGCGGAGGAAAAGGGAGGGAAAGGCAACCTCACGCGCCGCAAAGAACAGGCGAGCCAGTGCTGGGATAATCCCACGGGAGGCCAATGGAGGTGCGGGTTCTGCCCTAAGCGATGAGGCCCGTAGGAGAGTTTCAACCGGGATGATCAATACTGTCATACGAGGTATGAGCCTATCGGAGGAACCTGAGGACCTTATGGGCGGAATTCGAGAGGAAGACGATGAAGAAGACGGCGCGTACCACGGTAGACCATGGGGTAGAGAACTGATACAAGAAGACGAGATGATTGATGATGAGGATCTTCCGGACTGGGCGAAGAGAACCGCGTTCACGGAAAACCCGTTAGGTGCGCACAATTCCCCCGTTGTTTCTAAAGCCGTTGCGCATAGCTTATATACGCCCAGCTCGAGCACATTCCCTTCTTGCCTACTTCCTACCGGTGCACCTCCGCGCTTACCTTGTTTCACCAGAGGCAAGCGCCCGCAATGTGTTCCTAGCGAGTCTTTCATCTGGTCAGCTGTTATGCGCCGCGTACAACGGGTGCGTGCGCAAATCGAAGCGGCCGTGGGGCTTCGTCAGTCCCAATGGCGTACATGATATTATTGCTCTCGAGAAAGCCGCGATTGAGGCCGCGGAGGCTGGTAAGGAGAAGGAAAAGGATGGTGCCACCGCGAAGAAAGCGTGGACATTTAGAAGGACTGATAATCTGAGACTTTGGGCAGGGTGTGTTATTTGTCTTGTTCCTTGGCTTATCATTCCATCCCGCTAATTCAATCTGGTATTTTCTTCCCTGATCAGTGCTCTGAAGCTGCGGTATTCTATGCCCATTCAAGTCCCTTCGCAAGTATTACCTGCCGGGACGTCTGCCCGCCAGCCCCTTGTTGGAATCATCCCTTCGACGTCGGGTTTATCCGCCTCCTCTACCAACTCCTCCCTTTCAAGTACAAGCACCGCTCCCACATCTGCAACGAACACACCCTTGCCATCTCCGGGAGCCACACAGCACTTCTCAATCACCGACATGGCACGGGCTAAAGCTAATCGTGAGCCCCCGATAATATTTGACGCGAGAGTAATTGCGAAGAAAGACGAGGGGTGGGAGCAAATGCTCGAAAACGTGTTGGTTGAATGGGTGGAGCGCGTTGTGCAAGAGAGGAGGGTGTTTGTGCAGTGATTACGAACGGACATGCGACTTCCCTCAAATCGGATTCATTCTTTCTGCTGTTTTAATTTCCAACCGCTTTTATACCAGCTGTCAAGCTGACAGTCTTCACCCTCGTTTGTCGGGCACTGTTCTTTAGATATTTATTCGCCGTCCTGTCCCTACATATGTTATTGTTTTCATTCAGATATTCACTCATAGCATTCATTTATATACCGTATTCCCGTCTGTGCTACCCGACATCCACATTTATATCCACGCACGCATCCACCTTATTCTTATATTTTTCTGACGTCGTTCGATTTTGTTGTCTGTTATCGATTGCATTCTGATACAAGTAGATACCGATGTATACCATTTATCTCTTCTTATGATAACTTATTCACTATAATTCGCGTACTGAGTTTACGAATAATATGGATGTAGATCTTGAAGAGCCACGATGAGTGCGGGAATAACCGACTCATAGACGCCCATGGAATCGTGTGATTGCGAATCTGGATAACACTTGGACAACACGTTAATTTCCTTTACTAGTATGCTCTTTGCACTCGTGCGACCTCTCTAGTCATCCGCAAATCAAATTCTCTATTATTGTCAGGCTTCCTATCATCATGCAATTACATATCTTGGAGGCTGAAAGTGGCCTGTGCGCCTAAGTTGTTTGCGAATTGTTTCGAACTCGAGCGGTGTCTGCTAGCGGGAGTGAAGTCTTCAATTCCCGTATACCACGATAAAAAATCTTCCCCCTCCCCCGATATACACAATCTAGGCGTACGAACTTTGATCTACTTGAAAAATACGTTCGTACTCGAGCGCTTATCACCGCTTAGTCGACGCTTGCCTATCAGAAGATGCCGCTTGCCCTGGAGGGACTGTGCATAATGGCAGATGAGGAGTGGCACAGTCATATCCGAGCTTTGTATAAAAGCTGAGCGCTGAGCACCGGTACCAGCATGCAATTAAGAGTCAAGTCTACGCCCCGCCTTGTCGCAGTCGTTGCCTATACAAAAATGGAGAATCCCACTACCCCCAAGTGCTATATCAACGAATTTCCAGCAGAATTGCTCTCACGAATCTTCGAAGAGGCGATCACGACATACCCTAAGGCTATTTCTCCCGATTCCATGGGCCATCCCTTTATAAGGGACGTGAACACCTTCTCAAGCCCCGCAGCATCCGTTGTTTTACCACGCACAGACTTCCCCACTTTCTCGAGTATTGCTCGCGTTTGTACATATTGGCGTAACGTTAGCCTTGGAACTGGCTCACTCTGGGCTGTAGCCATCGAACCGGACTTCGACGGTGTCGAGTGGGCTGCAGAAGTCGCCCGACGCGCCAGAAACTTCCCTCTTGTAATCCAATCCGGCCATGAGACAGGCATAAACTACAATCACGATTTCGAACGGGGCGCATGGAACTACGTTTCTGAGAATACAGACCAGTGGCGTGTTTTCTCCCTACATGCGGAAATTCTCGAATATGACTACGAATTTCTCTCGAAGGGTTTTAAACTACCTGCACCCCAACTAGAATTCTTTAGATTGTACAACAGAAGTGATTTCATGGACGACAGCGAGCCCGAGATCTACAAACAATACCTGCTTCCAGATGACCTATTTTTGGGGAAAGCGCCGCGTCTAAAAACTTTCGTTACCCGCAACGTCTATTTCCCGGATAAATTCAACTTCTCGCTCTGGAAAAATCTTACAGTCCTGCAGATAATGCAACAGTCGAAACACCCCTATGGAAAGGCCCTTACTACGCACGATTGGCTGGAAATCCTTCGTCCGATAACGATGCTGGAACATCTTGAATTACATGGGACCTTTGTCGAAGAAATAAACGATTTCTGTTCCCATTCAGACCTTTCTCTTGTTTCCGATGTCCATTTCAAATACCTCTCGATACTCACATTAGAGGCGACTCAGGCAGACACTGATATAGTGATCATGTTCGAGCTTTTGGTCAAACTCATAATCCCAAATACTTGCCGAGTTTCAATTACAGTTCTTGGGATAAACGGCTTCGATTCTTTGCCAAACCGTTATTGGCCATGGGCATTCGACAGCCTCAAGCTTTGTCTTGATCGACATGTCCAAGGATTGTTTGCAGTGCACGGCCATGATACACGTTTGCAAGTCGATCTCGGCAACTCTTTGAACGGCACCTCCTTCATGCTGGAAATTAGGGTTGTAGGCAAGCCCACTTCAAACGTATTGCCGAACTTCCGTTTCAATCAGATTCTAGTCCCATATCGGCATCCTGGAGCCCGTCATCCGAAATCAAAATTAGATCCACTCAACAATCCCTCCGAAATGGCACGACTGATACTGCCCAATACTCTGAGTTTAGATGCAATCCCGGACGCTGAAGATGTTTACGTATACTTCTCAGAATTGCTCAAAATTATGGAAGATCTACCAGCATCTGAGCTTAGGGTCAAATGTTGGCCAATGATCGTACAAGAGGATATTGACCCTTTCTTTCGCTTTCTTTCAGGATGTCAAATTGATCATGCTGTTTTTGTGCATACCGACCCAGTCTTGCTAGATATCCTCCAACAGAAGGTTAATTGGATCGATCAAACACCTCTTCTCTCCGGCCTTCGTCATTTTGAATTCACTTGCGAGTCCGAACAAGTACAGCAACGTTTAGGAGATTTTTTGGAATGGCGCAACTCGGTCGGGCAACTTCCGGAGAACTATAAGACAGAAGAATGGCTTCCAAAAATTGAACACTTGTCAATTTAATTACCTAGATTATAGAATGATCAATGATAGAATCCAACGACCTTTGTCTCCCATGAAATTTGCGGAGTTTGCTTTCGCGCTGTTAACATCAAACGTCGGCCGCGCTAACTCCACTTTGGTGTGGGAGGTGGAAAACGAATCCGCTGAAAATCTGTAGGCCTAGATGTTCCTTTGAATGACTTCTGCCTTGTCACAGTCCCAGAACAATGGATTTTTCTCCGAATTTCATGTCGCTACCCTTACTATGGCCGCCTCAAAAATTCCAGCCCTCACATGTTGAGGCGATAGAAGCGTAAAATTATCTGACACATATTCTCTGCGAGTTGTCTGCGAGAGCTATCGCTCTTTGAGAAATTAGTATAAGAACGAGCATCCACTAAAAAAACGCCATCAAGTTCTTCGAAACCAGTGAACACATAACATATTCAAGAAGCTACGATGATTACGACTGCTTTAAAAACTTTCTCTGGCTTTCTGATCTACACGCAACTTGTGCTCGCGATCACTAATCCTGTCTATATCATCACAAACGCTGAGCAGCCGTCGTTAAGTCGCCCGGGTCTCACTTCTGTTGGCTTTAAACGCGCAAACGAATGCCTTCCAGAAGTCAGTCTCTTTTCACCTTCCAAATGAAATGCTAACCTCATAAATGACAGCTTTTCTCCACTTTGAATGTTGGGAAAATCATCATGTGTCCTCGTAATGACGATAGCGAAGTATGCTTCGAAACTCTGTCAACAACACAGCCAACCGCAGATAGACTTGGACTGCCTATTGACACTAGCTGGTATGTTGAATTTCGATGGGTATCGAAATATCACGCAAAGCTCATATTGCATTCCGTAATCAGTGGTGCCGATGAGAACACGGATGATGATTGTGTCACCGATTTGTTGAAGAAATTTGCCAAAAACAGTACTCAATCTATCCTTATTGTTTGGGTGAGAGATAGAGGTAGCCTTGCGTATTATGTATGACATATTGATTTTTTCACGGCAGGATATTCAAGAAATCGGGGCTCTCCTTGGGGAAGATTTGGATCTTGACACAGATGAGGCTGACGCAGACGACGGAATCCAGTATGTCCTATGATGTCCAAAAGTTTCTACCCTGACACAACGTTTAGCTTTGATCTCGTGACACTTGTCGTCAAGAACAAAATTAAGACTATCGTATCCCAGAACTGCACCGACATCGATGGTATTGCCGCTGGAACGGATGTCGTCCCCACCAAAAGGGCACTTGGGCGTCACTCTGCGAAACTCAGATTACCTGTAGCCTAAAAAACGTCTCATCTACCTCTGCCATAAGAGATACTCGGCCGTGCTGCTGCCTATTTGAACTGCATCACCGTAGAAGCTTAGTTGATACACTTAAGAGACCGCCGTGCTTGTAAATGAAAACGTATGGTACTCTTCCCAGAGCATATTAGGGAGATAAAGGAGCCGTAAAATGTTCGTAGCTTACATCCAGAATCACAAGCACCAGCCTAATGAGACTCCGATATCCCTTACCCCGCGCCCCTCCGAAAGCTCCAACGCCGTCTTCAGAGCCTCGCGTTCCATGACCCTTCGACCTTGCAGACCATATGCCTTTGATAGAAAATACCATACTTCGGGTACATCCCATCCACGGGCTTTTGCAAGACGTGCGAGCATTCCTGTTGCAAGGTCCGTGTCAGGCGTTGAGGTAGGTTTGGAAATTTCTGGTGAGAACGGCGTATCCTGTGGGATTGACGCAGATGAAGGGGAGGAGGCGAGAGGAGGCTGCACCGGGACAGAAGAATTCTCGGGGCTTGAATGCAGAAGTTTCGCTGTCACTTCTGGATCTAGGTATAAACGCGAAAGATGTACAGTCGCCGCGATGTCATCTGGTGAAATAAAGCGCGCTTTCTGCAAGCTGTCCACAGCCTGTTGATAGAGTCGGAGGGAAACATAGTACAACCCAAGCTTGAACAAGTTAAATTAAGTTGTTATGCGATCACAGTCCGAATAAGGAAATGTTGCACACCTGGACCCACACGTTCGGATTGGTTTCATCTCTCAGCTCCGCTTCCTGGATGGCACCCTTAGCATGTTCAATTTTCCCCAGCCTCCTGAACGTTGCCGCAGACATTAACCACAAGTCACTCATCAAACGATCTTCTCGTGCATTGCGAACACCACGAGTCCCACTTGAAACTGCAGTGCTGGCCTGACTAGTGCTGAAGTCACGATGTGACGAAGTGGCTGAGGATGACCCTGGTGGTGGTGAGCTGATCCATTCACCCTGGATGGGCGTTGCTGTGCGTGTGTCGGTGTGCTCATCGGAAGAGTGAATGATGGAGGAGAGTCGGCGGCGGGAATGGATAGACGATGCCTGGTATGAGGTTGGTTGCAACGCGGCGTGGAAGTCTACATTTAAGATACGTTAAGCGAATATTTATGAACACATCAACAAAATGACACACCTGGCGAAGAAGTCGAGCGCCTCAATCCGCCATTTCGCGCAACACCGTGTCCAATCTTGCGAGATACTGCAGTTATCCCAGCTCGGCTTTTGTGAACCCGATTCTTTAGCATCTGCTGCATTTTCTTTGACTTGGAAGTGTCTCCTCTCTCGCTTGACATGGAACGTTTCACTTTGGGAGACAGCCCACCATTTGCGCCTTTGGTAGAAGCAAGTTTCTCAGCCTCCTTCAAGCTCGATGTCTTTCTCTTCTCGTGAGCTTGATTGCTTTGCAGGTCATGACTTTCCCTTCCTGTCGAGTCGCCTTCATCCTGATCATGTGATGAACGAGAAACGGCAACGGGGTCTTCCATGAATCGGGCCTCATCATGAGCACCTATCTCGGGCGTAGCTGGAGAGATCGTGATACCGATTGGCACCTCTAAAGACTGGTGTGTTACCGTACCGGTCCAAGAAGCAGCCATGACGTTCAGTGTCGTATTCGAGGTCACATTGGCAGCGCTGACGCTCAAGCCCTGATACATTCGCATCTTCTCGATTTTCTCCTGA
>QFFD01002800.1:0-16789 GCA_003314615.1 Pholiota microspora
GCTCTCGAAAGATCAGAGGTCGTTGTTGAATGTCGAGAGTCAGTATCGAGATCAGCTCACAGAGCGCAATACCTTGCTTTTGACGATTTATCAATACCTTGACAAGATCCTGGGCGTTGACAAGACACCTGTAAGCAGTCAGCCTCAGCGTATACATCTTCCTCTGATCACTTGTTTCAATAATATAGAAAAAGGGAACTCAAGCTGAAACGAAGCCGTTCACTAACTTCAGTGTTTTCCATGACAATCTCATAACGCGTCTCAAAGCCCTCAGTCAAATTCAAATGGACTTTGAGAAACGATGCAAAGAAGTCGACGCTAAATTCACCGAGAAGATAGCCGACATGCGGAAACAACTTGACAACCGGTGGAAACAGATTGACAAGTTTGAGGCCAGTCTGAAGACTGTTGCTGAGACCAAAGCTACGTGGAAGCGTAAATTCAGCCAGAAGGAAGGCGAGCTTGAGGCTATCAGGGTTTGTCTTTTCCAAGTTCTATTTTGCGAGATAGGATACTGAAATGCCGGGGCCATGTAGACGAGTAACATCGAGATGGCAAATCAGCTTTCAAGCATGAAGAAACCGGGCGGCGGCGACGCAATGGAGTTGCGATCTATGACTGCCCGAGCCGTCAACGCGGAGCGCCGCCTTAATAATGCGCAAAATCAATTGCTGACACGCGAAGAGGCGATCACGGCCATGAACCAGAGAAATGCCGCCGCCGATAACAAATGGGAGGCCCGTGTCAAGGAGTACGAGGCCCGCCTCAAGGCCGCCGAAGAGAGGGTGAAGAGAGAGAGGCAGGGTAGCAAGGAACGAATAGCTGAGCTGGAGACCATAACCAAGTACGCAACTTTTCTCTTCTGAGTGTGGTTTTGCTCATGCTTGCGATTTGCTAGGGGTCTCCAACGTCAACTCGAGCTCGCACAGAAGCGCGGGACTCGGCTTGATGATGTTATTGAAACCAATAAAACGTCGGGGTCAAGTAAATCTTCTGGGACAAATTCTCCTGCGCGATGAGCATATCTCCTGTTTCACGTTCGCCACGACTATACGCTTTTCTTTCTTGCTTTCGTTCGTTTCACATTTCATTCGCATGGTTTCTGTGATCGTCATTCATAACAGGCTTTCATACACAATGTATTCTCTATAATTTCGTGTTTAGATTATGTATTAACTGTTCACTCTGTTTCTTTCTTCATCGTTTATCATCTATATAGGGGCAACAAGAACGGGATACAAATACAAGAAAAAGACATGATCACATCATTGCCAACCAAAAGCAAGGTCACTTGTTCTACATATGTCATAATCATAGTTTTCTAAGTCGCTTCCAGGCAACTTCCAGGAGAGCAAGCAAAGCGCCAGCGAGCTAAATTTGTTCTGCCTGTTCTTCCTCGTCTTCCTATGTTTACTGATGATACGATAGATGAGTCAAACAGGAGACGTCAAGGAGAATTGCAAATTGGAGAACCGCATGATAATACCTAAATATACCGGTCGACAATGCCTATTGCATGGTTTTAGAGCATTTCACCGTGATAGGTTTGGTTTTCATCAAACAAAAATATTCTAAGTATCCGCATAGGTCGTCTACTTATCCTGAACCTGCGAGATTGTGTGAGAGGCATGAGGGAACGTAATTGGAACGAAAAACAAAAGGGGAAGACACACAAGAATCCGTGAGTCAGCAGTCCAGGTAGCGTTCGGTAGAAAAGCGAAAGGTATGTTCGTGGCCCAAGTTCTCTGGGAAAACTTCTTCTCATGGCAGATACCCGTGGCATCAGCAAGGGGTCAGTAAGTAGCCAGGCAAGCACAGGCTGAGCAGTATACGGCGAGAGTAAGGCGAGACTAGTGTATAACAACAAAAGAAAAAGAAGAAATAAAAAAAAAAACAAGAGAAAGTAGCACGGTAAGGAAAGAAAAAAATGGGTATGAGATACAAAAACAAGAGTACAAATAGCAGGGGAACTGAGGGCTGTCATACGTAGGCGAGAGTGTGCCATGGACCCATGGCGAAGAGATGCGCGCTTAACGCACCGGTGCCTATTTTTATTTCGTCACTTTGCCTAGACTGGGTTCATGAAGTATCACTTTTATTGTGTCATTTTGTTCTCAAATTTTGGGTACAGCTACATTTAAAAAGGTCCCAACGTTGAAATTCTTGCGGTAGTCACTGTTAATGCCGGGTAAGTTTTTCATGCTGTGATTTGATTGTCTGGTCTTGAATTGAGATTTGTAGATATACATGAGACGAGTCGAGACGGGTCGAAGTGCCTTCGGACTAATTGACAATTTTCAAGCTACGTAAGGCATTACAGGCTTTTCTATCCGAATACTGTCTATATCATTATCGACTCGCACACAGGCTCTTTTGCCCGCCTCAGTCATTGCTCTAGTTGATCTAATTTCCTCGTAAGAAAGCTTAGGTCATATGTGGGATATAACGAACAAGCTATATGTGGTTGTAAACTTGTATACAAGTGGAGGAGTAGCTGCAAGAGCTCAAAAGGAACCGGAAGCGACGTGTGAAACTGATATATTTTTGTGTTTCTGGCATGACATTGCCAAGCAAGGCATTTAAAACTAGGAACTTGTCGAGAGCGAACCACTGTGCTAGACAAAAGCAAATACAGAGAGAAGTACACGGATAGTTTAGAACTGAGATAACGCCGTTCATATAGATGATAATGATGTTGCCAATGTTCGATTGATATGATTATGATGGTAGAAAAAATGAGTGTGAGTGCTATGCAATGGGTTTACGAATGAGCGTGTGTAGTCGTAGCTTGACGTCAAAACATAATAGAGCCAAGAAGATTAGTTAAAGGAAATAGACTGGGACAGTCCCGATGGTCGACGGAGCGGAGTTGGTCTTCTGGCGGAGAGCTTGGTCGAAGGACGTCGGGGGTGCAGATACCGTCGGATATGGAGCGTGGCGACGAGCTGCTGGTACGACCATACAGTATGTACCGTCGTTGGGTGGATATGGGGATGGAGAAAGGGTCCTGAAATAGGTGAATCGTCGTCGATAAGCATTGCTGCGAGTCCAGAATCGACCAAGTCAGATGTCGGTCGACCTTCCTCAGCAACAGCCTCAGTGTCAACGAATAACAAGGAGGGGGAGGTTCCGTTGGCCAGAAGGTGTATACGGAGGTGTTGAGCAAGAAGCGCGTCTTGACTGTCGAATAGAGAACTATCGCTGGAAGGAACTTGGGAGATATTTTAAGCTACGATAGGAGTATATATTGTTCAGAACTTACAAGATCTGGAATTTTCTTGTTTTCGGACTTGTAGTCCGTACACCAAAGTCCTATAAAGATAGCGCAGCACGCGCGTTTCGCCAGGCAGCATCCTTCTTCGCCGCCACGCAGATACACGAGTTGGAAGGGGGGATGGCTTCATGGACATAAGCCTAATACACGATTGGGCCGAAGCCACGGGAAGTGGCGTCGATGACCCTGAGAGACAAACTAACGGCAGCGAGATGGGGGTCGGTGTCGAACTGCATCGTTGTGAACGCGGAGCCACAGGAGAAGAAAGCGCGCATGTCCGAGTGCGCTTCCTTGGGGGATGATCCGACGCGTTTTTCGACTCGCCCCCGTCTGCATGTGGCACCAAACTCTCGTTCTCCGCAGCAGATGGTGTGGCACGAAGTAGCGAATGCGTCCTCTTGCCTGACGGAAAGGCTACACTTGTTCTCGCCACTCCATCGGTATTGCCAATGTCAGATAGCGCCACGGACATTGTGAGAGCATCATCGTCAATGTCCATCGCCGCTGGAGCCACTGAGCTGGCAGACGATGTCAGGGATGCCGTGACATTCGCCAGAGAGAGAACACATGTAGTGGGCTGCGAGCGATGAACACCAAGTTCATTCGTAGGAAGACTTGAGGAACGCGCCCGCCGCGGGAGAGAAAGATACCTCATCGTTGTTTTGGTGATTACTGCACTGAACTTCAACGTTACCGGCAGCCAGTGCACTGGAGAGAGAGCAGAAGGTAAGTGGCGGGAACAAATGTTTCAATTAACAAGTACGCTTAATATGTAAGCTAATTACTAGCCTCGTGCCTGGTGAATCTTTCATCAAACAACAATCCCACCCCACTGGCCCGTGGTCATAAAAATAGGTTACGATTGCTAGATAACGCGCAAACTCACTGAAATAACGCGTCGAACATCGACGCGTCTATCACGTGCACCGTGTTTATTAGCCCCTTACAATATAAAGCTTTGACTACGACTTTTTGAACGCGACTTGGAAAGGTTTCTCAATTATACGTACTCATTTTATCTTGACCGAAATCCCAATTTTCGGCTGATCGCACTAATTTTGAACTACTAATTTCCCGAGGCTACAATTTGCATTTCCAATTCTCCAATTCAATAACAATTGGCAAAAAAAAAAACACAAAAAGTTCCAAATTAGCGCTTGTATTTCGGTAACGTTGTAACCATAGAGGCGTAGAAGATATAAGCGCCAGTAAAAAACAATTGCTGACATATCCTATTCACAGTGCCATCAAGCCTGCATGCGCAACGCTGCAGGCGAGCGCATGGCTTTGTAGATCGCTGCACTTGGATCCTTCCATTTCTTGGGACCGAGAGACAGCTGGAGAAATACTACCACTATATCCAAACTGGATCCCAAAATTTCCTCGCCCAAATTTCCAAGGATTTTCCCCAATAATTGCAACGTTGCGTCATAATAGGTTGCCTTATGTAAGTACTATAGCCTCAGATGGGGCCCTTCCGGGATCCGGAATACTTATACTGACAGATCCACGAAATTACAATCGACGCACGCATCACCTTTAGATCCAGACAACTAGCAACGGTAAGCAGATAATTATGCGATTTGTTTCGAAGTGATATACAGTGGTATTACAATTGGCTGATACACGATTGAGAGTTCAAGCCAGCTTTAAGCTCCGGAAAAACATCTATGCGTAAACCTCCTATAGCGCGAAGGTCATATAATTAGTGCCAATCTATCTGTGAGAAGAAACCACACACCTTGATCTGCTTTTCATACGACTTGGCCACAGTCCCCCTCTTCACTTTCATGGCAGCCGTGACGAGCCCGTTTTCAGGCGTCCACTCCTCTGGGGTCATGACAATCCCATGCAGGAGTTCAGTTCCCTTCAGCCCATTCTTGTGCCCGATGTCGTTGCAGCTGTTCAAAATTAGGTGGCGCACGTATGGGCAGGAGCAGAGAGTAGAAAGGGGAGCGCCCTCGAGACGGGAGATGGCAGCATCATACGATTGCGCAATCGCATGTCGGACGTTGGGTTCGTGGAGGGAGAGAATGGCGATGGGGTAGGCTGCGCCGGGCTCGACGTGGACGCAGAGGTTGGAGACATAGTCAGATGATTTGTAGATTGACTCAAGCTTTTCCAGGGCGATGAACTAGAGTATGCATTAGCTTCTTGTTCATTCTGTGCGGAGTAACATAACTCACTTCGCCGTTTTGCATTTTCACCAAATTCTTGATGCTAAAAGAAAAGGAATTTTAGCGGTGCGGTAATGTAAGGAGCAAAAACAAAAACCTACCGGTCAATTAAACTCAAAGTGCCATCTGCATTCCATTGACCAACATCGCCTGTCCTGAACCAACCGTCCTTGGTCCAGATAGTTGGGTCTGCGTTGAGGTCAGGGCGCTTATAGTACCCTTTGAACACAGAGGGACCGCGAATGCAGATTTCGCCTTGCGGACGAGATCCCATAGCAGAATAACTTGAGGCAGGGACATCGATGAGCTTGATCTCAACTGAAGGCACAGGAAGGCCGACGGATCCGAACTGGGCATATTCTGGGGGCAGCAGGGTGCACATCCCGCAAGATTCGGTCATTCCATAACCTGTTGCAGTAAGTTAAGTTTGTTGACCGAGATAATTGAAAATGGATCCCGCACCTTCCATCATAGGCATGATAGCTACACTCAAGAACTCCTGCGTCTCTCTGCTGATGGGAGCACCACCATTCATCGCGAATTTCAGCCGACCACCTGTAGCTTCCCTGACTTTACTGAGCACAACATTCTCAGCCAAGCCGCCCAACACTGGTACGCTCTTTCGCTTCGCCTCCATCGCACCGTAGAACATTGTTCTCTTCATGTGGCCACTGCCATTGAGCTTTCCAACTATGCCTTTGCGAACAGCCTCCCACACGCTTGGGACACCAAACATGATGTGCGGGCGCAGCTCGCTCAGATCACCTTTGCAGTTCTTGACTCCAGCGTCGGTGAGGGTCTTTGGTCGGGCATAGCCGATGGTAATGCCAACAAACAGGGCGCAGAGCTCGACGATGTATTCGAGGACGTGCGCGAGCGGAAGATAGGCCATGTAGATGTCGCCAGCGGGGATATGGGGGCCGAAGACGAGGTTGACGGAGCTGACGGAAGCGATGAGATTTCCGTGGGTGATCATGACACCCTTGGGATTGCCGGTGGACCCACTGGTGTACATGATGCACGCGAGTGTGTTGGAATTGGGTTGCCTCTGCTGAACGGCGCTGTCCATTTGTGCTTGGTCCTGGGAACGACCTAGGGATCTGAGGTCATCGAGGTGCATGATGTTGATATCACCGCGCGTGCGCTTGATGCGTTCGAGAGAGGAGGCTTCTGGGGTGCCGTCGAAGAAAATGTGTTTCAACTTGGGGGTGCGAACGACAACTTGGGACAAGGTAGAGAGGAGATCGGCATTTGTGAAGATAGCAGCACAGTCTGGCTCGTTCAGCGAATGGGTAAGGCCATCAACACCAAGGGTGTCGTATGCGGTCGCGATGGGGGTGGAGATGGAGGCACAGGCATGGTTCATCATTTGCCATGAAAGCCTGTTCCAGAACATGAGAACGCAATCCACTAGAGAACAAGGAAGAGCAATACATACCCGGTTTGAGCATAAATATTGACGACATCCTCCGTCTGAATCCCGAGGCCCAAAAGACCATTCCTGACTTCAGCAACAGAGTCTGCGAATTGGGTGTATGTGATGAACTTGTATTCGGTCATCTCCATGAGCTTCCACGTCTTTCTCTCCGACACTTCCTGACCGTCGATGAACTTCGAAATTTCCTTGACTTCGGTATGGACCTTGAGCACATCTCGGTAACCGATAGCGTTGTGCTGAGAGCCAAACTTGTTGACTGCATACGCAAGGACTTCCGGGACGGTGGTGACATTACGGGTTGGGTGTTCAACGAGTTCGCCTGACGTCACGGCTAAGCGCCGGACGGGTCCTTCACCAGACCCAGGCTTGGGAGATGTGACCTCTACCGACCCGCGACCGAAGAAGTTATCAGGTCGGAGAGGGAGATGTGAAGTAAGGTGGTGGAGTTGACCAGGCATTTCGACTGGCGGCAACTTCTGCAAGAGGAACGACTAGAGTGAGGGGGTGGGTGGGCTCCGAGAATAATGAACTAGTTAAATAAAAACTCACGGGTTATTGAGGCTCGCCATAGATACTCTGGTCTGTGCAAATCGTTGGACGACATCCAAGTCCGACGAGCACGAGATGGATGGGAGACGAGCGAGTGTCCTAAAGGCGCATGAGCAGCCGCGAGCAGCCACGGTGTCCGCGGATTTGCATGAGCGAATAACCGTCACCGCGCCCCATTTCCTTCATTGGATCGTATTTTCAGGATTCGGTAGTGGGTTAAGCGTTGGTGAGCCACAGGGCCCCAGAACATATCAACAAGGACTGTGACCAATCTAAAGATGCCAGAACCTGTCAAATATTGACTGCACACAAAAAACCCCAAGATTTACCATACTCGAGAGTCGAACTTCAAAATCGGACATACATTACGGTCCCGGATCTTCATCTGGTGATGAGTATACAGCAAGGTGAACAGTTAGATCAGTCAAGCCAGTGCTCTCAAGATAGCGACTATGATTTGATGCTTGAGAGGATTTGCTCAACCCGGGAAAGGCCCAGTGAAATTGGCGAACCAGCGTCAAGCGCGAAGCCCAGAGTAGGCTAACATCAGAAAGCACCTTTCAACGCCTCCATGGCAAAACGGACCTTTGATAAGCACCAGAATCACCCCAGTAAGAGCGGCCTTCCCGTGCAGGCTTGAGGCTACACCCTGGAAAAGACCTTATTCCCGTAGGCATATAGCAAGCAGATATACGGAGATGTGAAATACAAATCATAATTCCCATCGGTGCAGGATCTCCAAGTCCAAGACACGAGTCAAAGCAGCGGATGCAACATTTACAACACAACCTGTGGTGAAATTATTTGTAGGCATCAACTTCCCAGCCATCGCATACAACGACTCGTATCGCGTATACTGGTATGTTTCCAGGCTGCACAGAGATGCGCTAGCTAGTCGCTCGAGAAGTTAAGTGGGCTCCAATCAGCAGAGCTAGGATTGTTACTCGGGGAAGTCAAGGGTTGACGAGAACAGCCTGTCAAATAACAACGTCAACCCTGGTGTGATGTTACGAATGTCAGCTACCTCGAGTACTTCAGATAACATAAAGTATCAGACTGGGGTAATCGAAGGGCAAAAGAGTAATCGTGAGGATGTCAGTGGCTGATTCGAGGGAAACAATGGAAGAGAAAATCAAGAGAAAACGCTGGCAGGACTTTCGGTCTAAGCCGTGATACCATCATTTCCGCGGCTTCCTCCTCCGGTGAACACAATAAAACGCATAAAACCTACGTATACTTATTCACAAATCGTTCCAGAAATTACTTCGGTATTCTATTTCTCCTAGCTCTACGTGCCACATATATGATCCAATGCGTCCGGTCGCGAATCCAAATAATAAGGCAATGTTCACAGAACGACATACAATTCAACTAAAAACGCAGGACAACAAAGATTCTAATAAACCACCATGCTATCGTACAAGAGTCCAATTTCGTACAAAAATTTCGCTACAAAATTCCCAAATTATTCTGCTTGTCCAGCCTTCAGTACTTCAGTGAGTACTCAATCATCAAATAGCGTTACTTCGAAGCCTTCGAAGTCGACCTCCAAGGAATCGTGCTCTCTGCCCTCTCCTTCTGGTACTGTCGGACGCGCAGCGTATACACCGATCAGCAGCGTTCGTGGACCATCGACATCTGGGGTTTCTTTATCCAGGATGTCGTGTCGGAAGAACCAGGTGATTTCGCGGATCCCCAATTTCTCTCCAGTCTCCTCGTTGATGATATAAATCCACAGACTTTCCACTCTTTCATCACCCTTGGTCTCTCTCTCTACCTGGACAGTAACCTTCCCGTTGGCGGATTCCGGCAGAGGAACCAGGGACCAGTCACTCCAGCGACTGGTGCCAACCGTACCCACGAAGGGCTTCCCCCAGACGAACTCGATGCCCGTCTTCACCCATTTCTTCAGATCCTCGTCAGGGATGAAAAGAGCGAGGCCGCCTTGGTCGTATAGCGTGTTCCAGTTTCCGTTGACCGTCACTTTAGCAGATCGAAACCTGTGAAGGTCGATGGGGGTTGAAATCAGGAGAATGGGCGCGTTATCGACATCGGTGTGCGGTGGCTTCCTCCAGAGATCGGTTTTGGCTTGGGCATTGATCTTCAGCGGCGGGAATGACATCGTAGTAGGCAGGGCGTTGACAGGTAGATCCTGCGAGATGGCCATCGCTGAGGAGCCATGGTGAAGCCTGAGTCTTGGGAGGTCTGGGGTGGTCATTTTGGGTTCGTGGTGAGTGAATCTGATGAAGAGATGCCTGGCGCGTTTGGACTTCTTATTTGAGATAACCCCTGAAATTAATCTCAACTATGACGACATATCCGACGATTTTCCGAAATAATAAACGTCTTCCTCTATGTACGCGTTCTCAAGGACTTATATCCTCTTTGGAAACATTCACATTCAATTTATATCATACATGTTAATAAACCCTAGAAGAAAGTGTTTCTGCTCGCTTGCTAAAGAAAAGTTCTGTATCGCAAAAACAAAAGCAAAGCAAAATTCCGCCCCCAGCTGGTCTAAGTATAGTTGGTATATACAGGAAGCATAGTTGGACATTCGAACGTTTGTAAAGGCTAGGGAATCTACTTGATATCAGATTTCAGGAGGGGATTGACTCCTCAAGAGAATTTACTATGTAGATTGTATGTAGACGACATATTTCGAGAACATATGTCACAAAAAAATGCCCTGGGCTCGAAGAAGACTGCGAGTATGTACTATGAGAATGGCCACATTGTATGTATATCTTGTGCATATCATCTTTCCGAATATGAGCAGAGCGGCCAGCCTCACTACTCTCTCGCCCAATCGCTGGACATGAATAGCAGCATTTACTAAACTTCGGACTTCTACTTAGTTAATACTTGGCATTGAACTTCAGTAGAGTAAAAAAACTTATATATTTCGTGCTACTACATAAATTTCCGTCCACTATACTTATTCTCCTACAGAGCGTAAAAATTTTATGACCTCCAATCATTCGTCCAGGAATCGACTCGGCGCTAAAACCTGTAGCGTGGGAGTTGTCGGGAACGGGAACATTTTCATTTTCGTGACCGTCAATACGTCAAAACCTCACTTCACTTCTCCCATCGTTGCTCCAACTACAGTGATACCTGGAATACATATAATGATGGCAGTCCATAGAAACGTCATGATGAAGGGTATGTGATCAACATTTTGCCTTGACATCCGAAGTTTAAATGCCCAACGCTCAATGCCATTAGTAGACATAATTAGGAGTTCACGTTCTACGATATAAAGGCTGTTTCTATGCTCAATATGGGGCGAAAACTCTGCTGAATATAACCCCAAAGCTCACGCTGAAATGTGAGTTATATGTATTCATCTTGAGTGGAACTCAACTCACTGTATGCTATGTTTTGACAGGGAGCAGAGTGCCACAGACACTCCTGAACGACGGTCTGACAGCGCCGATCAACATTCTAACGCCAACGAACAACGGCCTGACGTCGACGAACAGCAGCCCAGCGGCGGCGAGGAACAGCTTAGCGGCGACGCACAGCAGTCTGAGGCTCAACCTCACGAACTGACGACACATGCGCCTGCTGCGACGGAAAATGATACAACAGAGGTCGAAGAGGACGCCACAACTGCCCCCATTCAACGCCCTCCAAAGACTACAGTCACCCTCATCAATGTCGCGAACATACTCGACCCTGCTATCAGTAACAACCCCGTACTTAGTGCTGCAATTCAAGTTCTCGACCAGATATCTGAAGTGGGGAAGGTCCTGCCGTTTGTCGCGCCGGCGTTTGTGTTGCTCAAGATTATCATCGACTTGGAAAAGCGGTCTCATGAAGTCGACGCCAAGTGCAATGACCTTCTCGAGCGTATCGCGTTCATGATGAGCCATATCCCTGTCCTCGAACAAGTTGAAATTACGCCTACGATCCGTGCAGTCATCGACCGAATAAACAAAGCAATGGAGGATGCAACTACACTTATTGGCACGTATCACAACCAGGGTCGTGTTGCACGTCGCCTCCGGCTCTCCAATCGCGATAAATTTGCGGCCTGCGTCGATTCCATCAACAATTGTTCCAACGATTTGCTGATTAGCCTCCAGATCCACCAAACTGTCCAGCTTGGCGACATCTTAACGCGCCCTGTGCCTACCGATGCAGGAGATGCTGCAGCAGCGAAGTTCGTCTCTACTAAAGGCGGAAGTGTCGATGACGTTGTACACAACAGCGACTTAGTCGGACAGTTTGCTCAGCAACAACATCTTATCATGGACGACACAGTCATGGAGCAGCTCAACGCCAACATCACGGAGTTGCTACAACAAAACCACGCTCGCCTAGAAGATTTCCTCCATGAGAATGTCAATTCGGCCATCGTCGATGGCTTCCGGAATATCTCATGGGATATGCTCTCGTTCGAAGCTGAACCGCAGTTTGTATGTGTTCAGTGCGAAAAGGAATTCACGAAACGTTCCAATAGTCAAGATGCATGCTCGTATCATCTAACCGACGAATATCGGACAAAGAAACGGCTATTCGAGTGTTGCAACGACAACGTCCCATGTCAAACTGGAACTCATCGCGCTAAACACCACTGTGATTATCCCTATGCGAATTTTTTCCTATGGGTTCGAAGGATGACAAACACATCTTCCCAGTGGGCATCTGTAATCGATACCGACTTGGACACTAATGCTAGTGAAGGTGCCTCCGTCGGGCAGATATTCAGCTGGCCTCAAGCGACGCCCCTCACCGAAAAAGCACTGTACATCATGATAGGGGCAATATGGTACCGCGGCCGATATTATTTCAATACTTTCACAGCTTCCGAGCTAAGTGATATTAGCGAAACTATTCGAGCTACAGGAGAAACAGTCATCTTCAGGACATCGCCAGATGAAAATCAGTACGCCATGGCAGAATGGGTTATTTCCGAATTAGGCGAGATTACAGGGATCCAAATCAGCGCCAAATCAGCGACGTCCACACAGCCCAATGTACAGCTCTGTCCTATTGATCTTGCGACGTGCTTTAAAGGCGGCGAAGTTGTGACAATCTCCACGGGCGGTTTACGTTCGTACACTCCTAGCTCTCCATATGTCCTTCCGCCGCCCGTACGTGTTGGGCCCGAGCTGATACAGGGACCTACCCGTGCCATTCGAACGGATTTCGTAGCCCAGACATCTTCGAAGCTTCCGGTTATTCTCAAATCTATGGCCAATCCTCCTCTAGTCGCTAATCCTGAGTTTAGTCGCTTTGATTCTGATTTATTCCATGGAAACATGTCCCTGTTCAACAACAACGTTGCGGATTCACATAAGCCTATCAGCATCATGTCTGTGTCAGCTCAGTATCGTCTAATTGGTGATCCTGACTACGCCCCGGTTGAAAGTTGCCAACTTCTGGAAGCTAACAGCGATGTTTTGCCCGTGACAGTTGACTCACGTCAATCCTGGAAATTTAAATTTGTAGTGACCATTCCCCGTACAGAAGAGGACGCGCAGCTGGGGGTTTCTTGGAAGAACAGAGCGTTCCTTGCTCGTTACCGACCTCTGCGGGTCAAAATTTTCTTAGAGGACGTCGAGGGTGAAATTTGTTCTCTTGTAATGGAATACGTATACATGCCGAACCCTACGACGTTCAAGCAGCCTAACCCAAACGACCTTCACCTGCTATATTTCGACAACGATATTACCTTCGACCGTCACCATGTCCATATTAGCGAGGATGTCTCAAGGGATGTTGTAATCAACATACACGGCGCAGCGCTGAGTCCCACCAAACTGGAAAGGGCTGTCTACGCTGCTATGCAAACGGGTATTACGGAGATAGACCTTGGAATTGGCCAGGAGCTATGGCCGGGAGACTGGGCTTGGTCCGCATGGGCGCTAATTGACTTACGCTGTCAGCATGTCTATGCCTTCAAGATCTTGCTCCATGACGGCAAGAAATATCCAGAGAAACATTTCGGGGCTCGATACTATATCCCTTGTCCTCCCTACGGCAAGCCTTCCGAAGAAATATGCGAAATACAGTATGCAAGCGACGACATTGCGCTACCTCCTTTAGAGGATTATTTTACGCCCCTTTACCGCCAGGACGATGACTTGGACGATTTGAAACCAGCACCAGCACCAGCACCAGCACCAGTTGCAGATTCATCTCCAGCTTCCCTCCCATCACCCGCCAGTTCAGGCTTAGATTTGACTCTTGTCACCTTGAGTGAAAGATTAGCATCAGTTGACTCCAATCTCACTGCTCTAAATATGAATCTATCTAGGCTCGCTGTAGCATTCGAAAAATTTTCTGAAAGAATACCTTCTTAGAAATCTAGCAAATGCTAATGTATATCATCGTTCATGTTGTTTTGCAGGGAAGAACACGCTACGTCATTGCAGAAAGTTGCGGCCGTAATAAAGCAGTTGTCTCTTATTTCCTTCCTCATTCTTCTCTACGAACTTGATTATCCCTTCTTTTCTTTCGAAAAGGAAGACATTCTCATACCTGGACACAATATGATCCCGATATTCACCCTTCAATCTCGAGGGTATTGTCCCTGCAACCACGACACGCTATAACTGTCCGTGCAGGTCCAGGGATAGGGATACCCACAAAGAACCGAAAAAGGAAATATACAAAAAAAGGAACTTTACATATATGGGCGTGAACATTGACCATAGGGTTCTGTGTTTTTGTGTTTTTCATTTTCCCAACGTCGTCAGAACGTCGCCTTGCGCACAATGGAGTCATCATCAGCCAACTGTCATGCTAGTTCACATCTCAGAAGACCCTCTATTCCCCCCGATAATTGTGTGTGTTCTCTCGCTATGCGCATCATCTATGCACCGTTGGACGTTTGGATGTGTACACGCAGTCGCTTTGGTTTGGGACAAAGGCGAGTATAGCTCGGAATACACCTACCAAAAATCAACCAAGCTGGTGATTGACTCCATGAGAATTCTCGAATCTCAGAACACAAACACCCGGCCTTCAAAGGAACAAGGCACGAGGGGAATCGCCGTATCCCTCAGCTTCACGAGCCAGCCTGCTTCATGGATCAATGTTCAGCGATACGCTTAGCGCTCGCTCGCTCGCTCGGTCCGTATGTTTTATGGAATTTTCTGATTCTGATGGTGATAAAATGACGGTCGCGTACGAAGATGAAATGTACATGATATCATAGCTTTAGCAGCGTTTCGGTGTGATATGGCGGAGGCGTAGGCGTGCTGCCAGTGGGCCACATTGCACCGGGCACGCTACGTATATGGAGGCTTATCAGGGGCTTGGTGTATGCAACAACTACAAAACATGCAGACTACGTTAAGGCGCTTATAAACTTAGCGGGCGACTTCGCGCAGGTTGCGCTGGGCTACGTAGCTCTGAACTCTCCGCCCCTCAGAAATTTGAGTGGACTGAGCGAATAGAAGTGAATATGAGGTCAAGGCCACGCGCCTCGCCTTACCTCGCCCACCGCACTCGAGCTTACGATGGCACCGGTCTCACATAGTACATACCAGGTACCCGGGGCACCGATCCCTACCCGCCGATAACATTTCCCTAGTTCAACGCTTCCGAATCCTCACCTTCTTTTAACGTCCTCTTGAGTTATCCTCCTCCTCTTCTCAAATCCTTCTATGCATGCACGGAGAATACCATACATACATCAAAACCACCGGGTACTCAGCCTACAGCGGCGGATCTGGACTTACGCCTAGGCGAATTTGAAATTATTGGCGCCGGCTGAGGTTCATCAGCTGATGAGCCGGTGCGCGCTTAATCTTCTTTGGTGCGTTTGAGGAATTTTTGATCTGGATAATTAGCTGTAATTAGCGGAAAGGGGGAAAGTGGTGAGGTGGAACCCGAGTCGATATGGGTTGGGGGATTATTGATGAGGAAAGAAAGATGGATTTCCAGGAGTCCAGCATTAAGGTGGTGGGGCTACCGCCTACAGGCTAGGGTTCTGGGATTATAACAAAATCCGAATTGAATGGAGTCTTGTGCGCTGCGCACGAGGCTCGCAGAGATGTTTTTGGTACTTCGTCCAACGCGAGCTGGATCAAGCAGAAATACGAGAGAAGGCCTTAGGTGGAGTATCTTCAATCCACCGCCTGGGCTCGTAGATTTGGGGTAGCGTTCAATTTTACCGTTGGCTATTGCGCAGAAGGTTGGAACTTGGAACTTGGGGACTCGGACGGGATATGTTATTTATGGACTCAATACGGGTCATCCTAGGTCGGATCAAGGTCGTATCAATGAAGATTGGGGGTGGGCTTAATTGTGGATCTATCATACATCATACTCAGTAATAGGATAGATAACTATACACTTTACTATCTGCAGAGATAAGTGAACACCGGGAAGCTTAAACCCCAAGCATACGGGGAGATAAAGCTAACAAGAAAGGAATCTAAGCTCGACTTCCGAGTGGGTGACTCAGCCTGGAGTTCTAGTAAGTGCTATAGCTGGACGCAGCTAGCTCTAAGCTGGGGCACCGCGCCCCAGGACGTCCCAGGACACAGAGCTGGGTCAGGCACCCCATCGAAATTCAAACGGGCCTCCCGCTCCCCCGGGAGGGAGTGGGTATATATGGCCTGGGGAGCGGCGAGGAAAGGTGCTATTCTTATACTCCAGTTACTGCAGAGGGCCTCTGGATCTGCCCTTAACTTGGGTATTGGGCAGGACTTGGGCTGAGTAGCGGTGCTTCTCTGTTGATGATGAGGCCATGATTGATAAATGAACGTGGAACGTGGAGGTGCACTTTCATCTCGAATACGAATTCGAAGTGGGGTTATTTTGAACGTGAGATGAACTTGAGGGACGTTCCCGGTGCTCAGAACCATAGGTTTAAATTTGTCGTTGTCGCTGCAGCGACCGCTGTGCAATGTGCACTGAACATTGATACTCCATTGACGTTCATTTGAAACGGCTTCTGAGTGTGTTCGCGCGCTGTGATGAGAAGGAGAAGAACGGGGATACGGACCCGTTGTATTTCATTTATGCACTGTGGGGCGCACGGCAAGTATTCAGCGAGTGGCGCGCGGCTGGTACTTGACCCGAGTTTGGAGAGGCGCGCACGCTGTAAGCTCATACATACATACATATTTTACTCCGCGCGTGGCGTGCCCGTCCGCGCAGCAGTGCGCACCCGCACGCCCCGACCCGGAATTTGGATTCGACAGCGCAGCAAGGACCAAGGTTCAGCTGAGCTTGCTTATACTATTTCAAACAGTGAACGATCGGTCGATTGATCGACCCAGCTGACGTGGATGGCGGGATGCCCTTCACGTTCAAGTTGGGCGAAGAAGGGTTGCTGATAGTATTAGTAGATACAAAGGGGATGCACCCATTCAGAAATTAGAAGGA
>QFFD01002803.1:0-18441 GCA_003314615.1 Pholiota microspora
AGAGTGCGTGCCAATGTCAACATTGAGGCGAGGAGCAGGAGACGAAACAGCTTGTGTAGGTGGCTCCAACTCCAATGGACTGCTGACATGCATTTTCAACCCCTTCCGCAGTGCTAACTTCACCTTGAAGAAAGCGGACTTCGTCTTTGGGGCGGGTGAAATAGAGACAGGTTTTTGCAGCAGGCAAATAGGTTCCTCGTGTTTTGTGAGTTTGTCCAAAGTGCCAGTCCAACGGGGTATACGGGAAGCCTTTTGAATAATGGCACGCTTCACTCTACTATGGATGGTTTTCTTATCGGTAGAGTCTGTAGCTACGACAGCAATGTTGATTTCTTGAGAGATAGCTTTGGTGATGAGATCTGGCTTGGGCTCGCAAACGCAGGTAGCACTAGAAAGCTTGTCACAGCGGGTAGGGGCATTGCGCTTCAAGACGCGGAGAAGACTATCGATTCGAGGCATTATTTGAGGGGGATGCTGGCAAATGTAACTTGTCATGAAATGAATTCATACGAAGAGGAGGAGCATACTTGATACTGTAGATTTTTGTAATAACGAGATACCTCGTCTGCACTTACAGGAGAGAACGTGAGTTAAGGGTTGTCGACAAGAGGAGTTGATGGTCGAAATAGCCCCCTGATATTTATACAACGCGACCTGGGTGAGACGCGTTCAGCGGTTCGCATGGATTTAGGAGGCTAGTCTTAGCCCGAAAGGGAATGTCACTGCTTTTTCAGGACAAACGACCAGTGCGATTCATATCACAGCTAGAACAGAAGAATGTTTCTCCAAGTATAACGAACGCACCAGGTTTTGACAAAAAGGGTAATGACAAAGGGGCAGTTGAGACGGTGAATATGTTTGAGGGTTGTTGTCCCTGAACAAGAGACAGAAGCTCAGAGAGAACAAGCTTCAAGCCTTCGTGTCCCCTATGTGTTCGTGGCGAAAGTCCCGGTACATTTCCAAGTGCCCTCACATTTCTGAACAAAAACGAAAGTCTCCTTGCTCATTCCAAGTTTGTTGGAATAGCATGCGTTGTTTGTATACGCGTAGCTCATGAGACAAAAAGGTTAGGGGAGCCAGAACAGAACCTGAAGAGAAGATGGAGTAACGTTGACGTTGCATATCCAAAATCTACCGTTGATGTTTCGTCATGTGACTGCGTTAAGCCAGACGACGTCATCTCTAAGTAATAGACAATAAGCGCTCATCGATCCCCGCTCAAGGTTTTATCCTCGGAGTATATGAACGGAATAATTGGAACTTAATAAGGTTGTGGTATATGTACAGGGTATCTAGAACATATTACTGAGGTCCAAAATTCGACGATCCACGAAAAATCAGGTAAAAGTCATCTTCACATCGACGCCTTGATTTTCGGTGACAGGGACAACACGTCCAGCTTCGCTGGTCGCAGCGGGTCCTTTCAGAGCGTTCAGTTTCACGTTACGCTCCCTCTAAAACGGATTTTAGATGTGCACTTTACAACGGTGGTAAAACATACAGTGTTCTGGTCATTAGCCTCTAGCGCGGCTCCAACCTCGGCAGTCTTTGCGACCTTATCGTAGTACAACTGCGCATGACGTTGACTCGACAGCTGTTGTAAACTCTCGGTAAACTTATGCAGGAGAGATATGACCAAGAATGAACCTCAAAGTCGGCCTGTGCTTGCTGTATTTGAGCGACAGCTACGTCATGTTCGTGGTCTGTACGACTGTCGCGCTCCAAGTTTTCAGCCTTCTCCAACTTAGAGTCGGCCTTGGATACTTCCTAAATGCCGTTGATGAACGAGCTGGGGCACTGGATTAGATTTGGAGTAGGGAAATATACCTTGCGAGCTTTTTTCGCTGCCTTTTCGGTGCGAGACAAGTCCTTGATTGCGTCCTTGATATCATGTTCCTCGACTTTCGCCTCGCGAAGGATGTCTTTTTTGGCCTGTTTGACTACAGAATTTGAAGTTGGTTGAGATAGCATGTTGGGGTAGAGAAGTTCGCATACTCACCTTGTTAATGCGGTGTTATATAGTCTATATGACGTCATAGCATCTCCAATGTCGCTGGTCATCGTCGTCTTGAATGGCCTCGAGCGCGGGCGATGTTGTTGGGCCAACGTCAAGCTTCGATATGTAGGCACAGTGTGCTTGCAACGTCCATATTCTCCATCTGGGCCTTATTCATCGTACTGCGGCTGCTAAAACGGACACAGAATGAAGGACTTGGCGGTCTATTTGAGGGTATGACCCCCGCAAAAATTGCAGCGCGATCGAGGTGGTCGGAAGACCTTTGAGCCTCGCAACGATGGGCACCTTAAGGACCATGACTCAAGCCTAGCGAGCTCCCTGTTTCTCACAACCTCCACAGTGGTCCCGCCGTCCTAATAATGGGAAAGAAGCCCCACGGCATTCTGAAGCACCGGCCACATGGCCCGTCCTTTGATTCGTCGGAAAATCTGCTAGCTTCTAGTTCCTTCATAGAACTCCATTCTATGCCCAGCGACGAGACTATGGTAGACAAAGAGCGCGACCCCAAGCATCATGGAAAAGAAAAGAGTCGGGACGAAGACGACTTTGTCGACATCGACATTGCTATCGAGGATACCAGCCAGAAACCACGAAAGCGTCCCAAAAATGCGAAGGTTCAATTCCCCGATGACCTCCCCAGGTCACCATCCCCAAATATGCCTTCCTATGCGCGGACAGATTCAGATATGAACAGTATCCGCTCATCTCGAGCGTCTGTGTTTAGCAACGGCGACGACTCGGTGGACGATTACGACTGGTCTGACGAAGAGGATCTCCTCGACGAGCAGGCAAAATTCAACAAATCATTCAGCTCGACCCACGAAAACCAGGGTTGGGGCCCTAGAAGGTGATCATTCAATTTGTTTGATATTCCACCTTGCACTTACGTTAGTCCAAAAATAAAACAGGATTGTATCCTTGCTCCTCTCTTCTCTCATAGGTTCCACATTGCTTGCAGCTGTCCTTGTTACTCCAGCAATTATCGTCCACTTTTATTGGTACAAGCCACATCCGACAGAATATCGACACTATGTTAAGAATAACATTGAAGCATGGCTTTTCTGGGTGGCGGCTAACCTAGTTATTTCCTGGGGACTGGCCATGATCATTGACATATTTCCCATAATCCTCCGCTATTTCATTGGTGCCATCTGGGGTCACGTCTCCGAGTCAATCAAAACCCGTATCGAAATTTACGATTCAGTCAAGAATACCGCAAAGCCCGCTTTCTATGCAGGCAGCGCCTTTGCAAGTTGGGTCATTATTTTCAACAATATTTACGAGCTATACAATAGCGAAGATACATCAAAGAGTCGAGCTCAATACACCAACCGCGTATGTTTTACGTTCCTGTATCGGCCTAATTATTGCTCATTCACCTTGACAGCTGCGAGAGGTTGTCGAGTTTTTCTTCTTCCTTATTTTGATATGGCGTATACAAGCCATGTTATCCCATTTCATCGGTATGCTTCCCCTCACATATGCTATATCTTGGAAACCTTCAATTTAGCCATCTAGCTTTCTCTTTCCATCAAGTTGCATACAAAGAGCGTGTAGAGGACGTGGAACGTTCCCTTGTAGTCATCGAAAAACTTCGTCAATACCGACCTAAGCTCCAACCACGACCTCCGTCTTACCCACCATCTCCCCGCCCCCGATCCGGTGGGCGTACACCTTTGAGTGGGGCATCCTCGCCAGCCCTCACTAACAAGCAGCACTTCAGCCTTCTAAGCCGCGCGCTCCGGCGTGCCAAAGAGGAGGATGATGGTACAGTGACGGATCCGGACGACTACAATCGCTTGTCCCGCCCACCCAGCAACGTACTGGATCGCCTCTCTTGGCAAAACTCGGGGGACGATACTGCTTCACCAATATCCATGTACCCGCGTGCACCCTCACCGATATACCCCCCTGGACACCCTCGCGCACCCTCGCCATTGCCTACGAGCGAGACGGAAACAGCAACAATAGCTCCACCCGGCCTAGCGGAAGGTACCGGAGTCGCAGTCGAGCTGGAGAGGTTACCTTCTTCCCCAGCGTTGGGCCAAGTATACACGTCTGCGCCAGCAGCGTCATCGCATCTCAAAACAAGCAGCTATCCACCGGCACCGCAGGTCATGTATGGTGGGAGTCCGCGGGGAAGCTTGGACGACCCATTTTATGCGCCATCGACGGGGAACTCCGCAAGTGGTACCGCCAGTCCTGGAGGCTTTGCAGGAGCGCGGGAAGCAGCAGTAGCCGGCGCAACAGTGGCAGCAGAGGCGGCAGAGGCTACTATCAGACAAACGGTGAAGGTGCTGAAAAGTGCTGTTTTGCATGACGCTCGAAATATCAATGGCGGAACTGGAGATGGCAGCTCGTTAGGTTGGAATGTGAATTCGGCTCACGAAGCTAAGGTATGCTTTCTCGCTACTCACCGGAAAAGCAAAATCAACTCTCATCATGCTGCCCCGATAGCGCCTTGCTCGTTCGATCTTTACTCGCTTTCAATCCCGCGGACGCTCCTGGCTTGTACCCGCTGACTTCTACCCCGCCTTTCCAGGCCCTTCAGGCGCTCCAGATAAACAGGCCGCAGAACAAGCGTTCAATGTTTTCGACAAAGACTCAAATGGTGATTTGTCGCGTGCAGAACTGAAAACGGCGTTACTCAAAATTTACAAGGAACGTCGGTTCCTTTCTCGTTCCATGCGAGACGTTGGCGAGGCATTGAAGATGCTCGATCGCATCCTGTTAATATTCGCCCTCGTAATCGTGTTTTTCATTTCTCTCAGCGTTTTCGGACTGCAAGTTGGTACTTCTCTTACTAGTGTGTATACGGTGGGAGTAGCGGCTAGCTTTATTTTCAAGTCGTCGGCAAGTTCAGCATTCGACGCGATCATGTTTTTGTTCGTTACACAGTGAGTTCCGTCTGTTGTTTTCCTTTATGATATACTGACCAACCTTAGTCCATACGATACTGGCGATCGAGTGTTAATCAGCGGTATGCATTCTCTGTCTCATAGAAGTGTCAGAAACTGATGCACGAGTGAAGATCAAAACATGGTTGTTAAAAAAGTCGGGCTGTTTGCTACCGTCTTCTCGCGTGCCGATGGCACAGAGACCTATTATTTCAACAGCCAGCTCTTCAGTCAGTTTATGTACGTCATGTTTTCCCTTCATATTCGTCACATGTGTTGATTCGTATGCATGCAGTCTAAACATGCGCCGGTCTGGGCAGACCTTCGAGAACCTGACCATGCAAGTGGCGTGGACGACACCTCTCACCAAGCTCGACGCACTTGAAAAATGTCTCAACGATTGGCTCTCGACAGAGGAGAACCGCTGGTATGAGCCAAGCACCAACATCACCTTCCAGAACATATCTTTCCAGCGCTACCTCGAGATCACCATCGGTATCGGGCATAACGGGAATTGGCAGGATTGGGGCTTACACAACAAGCGCCGCACAGCATTCCACGCCGCAGTCCATTACTACTGCCGTCAGCTTGAAATCGTAGGCTATGAAGCGCCGAAGCCGGTGGTGTATGTGACCAACTTGGACACCTTTGGGACCGGCGGGTCTCCGAATATTGGGGCCATGGGGCAGCCGCAATGGTCACCTCATCCACCATCACCTCAGCCCCCTTCGCCGACACCAAGTGCGTTGCAAGAGGATGCAGCAGAGGCCGAGCGCGGCGCGAAGGCGATGGAGCCTGTGCTTGGCTTCTTACCGCCGATGGCCGATCGCTCGTCTCATATGCTGCGCGCACGGAAGAGCAGGAATCGCAAGGCGAATATTGGCGCCAGCGCTGGAAGCTAAATTTTTCAAACCATGCTGTTTGCTTGCGGTTTCTCATTTGCTGTGTTTGTATGCTACTTTTCCCTATCTATTTCCCGCTTCATCATTGGACATTCAGCTTCTGCACAAACATAGATGGACTCCAGGCATACGCATAGAAATACTTCGTTGATTTCGAATCCCTTTACCCACTCGCATTCACCATTGGACACATGAGACTGTTCAATCTGGCATTACTCATATCATTATCATTGCTGTCATAAATCATGGACATGTACGATTTACCTAAACTAGTCAGAACTAGATGTATTTGTTCATTGTTTAGTTTGTTTCCGGCCAACGTCTTTCTATCACTGAAAGAAAGCGATTCGATCTCGATCAACACAACCACCATTGCGAAGAAACGGTTCCAATACCCGATACGCGGCCTTGATCCATGACGTTACGGTCAATATGAAAAACTTTAAAGTTAAAATTACATGCACCCACAAGCCCCTATCCGAATAATATCCCAGAAAAGCAAGTGTGGCGCAACATCAAAGTCAGTAGTAAGTAGAATCATGTATACACCTCCTTCCATCTTCCTTTTGGTGTATCGTCCACGTTCCTGCTGATCCAAGTGTTACTTTGATTTCAATTTGAATATGCTCTAGAGTATATATACTTACTTCTGAATACAACGTCGCCGTCCGTACACGTACAGAGTACACCCTATGTATGTACACGTACATGCATCCAAATATATAAGGTATCAACGCACACATCTCGCTGGTCACTAAAACGAGGAGTGAATAGTTATAGTAGAGAAGAGGACAAGGTTATGGATGAACGAGGCACACATATGAAAAAGGGAGAAATTATTACAGAGCAGCGGGTGACTTTCGCGCTGCCGCAAAACGTAAAATACAACGAGCCGGACTGTCGTGGGGAGTAATGTGAACAAAAAAAGAGAAATAGAGGAGATACAGTCAAAATGTCTGGGTAAGAACAAACACCGGATGGGGCACAGAGTGTGGGTCGTAATCATGAGTCGTGATAATGAAGACGATGGATGCTAAAATTGAGTAGGACAAGAACGAAAAGTCTTGCTATCGCGTGTCCTAGCCGGGATAGAGACGATGCCACTGAGGCACGGAAGGAAGGGAGTAGACCAAAGCAGCGATCATACTCGTAATGATAAGTTGAGGCACTGAAAATGACAGACAGTAAGGCTCAATTGCCATGTCTGTCATACGCATACAACACATGCTTATCCGTGCCCTCCATCCATGCCCGCAGCTCGTCGTTTGAGTCCAAGCCAACAAAAGTGTTCGTCATGCTATCGCGGTACCGTAGGCCCATGACGTCTGACCCAAGGCGCGTCTGCACCTTCTCGATCAGCTCCGCACGCGATACCTTGGGATGCACGCGAATCGCGATCAAGTCCTCTGCGCCTGTGGTGAAGATTTTGATCTTCACGAACGCTGTCTGTGGATTCCCCGCGGAGATCGGTGGCGTGTTTGGGTTCGGCGTGGTCACTGTTGATTGTGACCGCGAGCGAGATGACGCCGCTGAAGTCCGTGATGCACCACCTTCACTCGGTGTGTACCCGCTGTCTTTCCATCTTGAACCCGCACTGTACGATGGCTGCTGTTGGTGGTTGGCGTATCGTTGCGGGGAGCCGGCCCGCTCGCGCTGAGCCTGCAGCGGCGAGTTCGATCGCGAATTTGACTGGTAACCGTTGTAATTGTTGAACGATGAGGATGACCCAGACCGTGAGTGGTTCTGCGCGTGAGCGTGCAATCGTAGGTTACTACTGTCGTGGTTTCCTTGGTGGTAGGGGTGGTTTTTCTGCTGCGGTGAAGGTGGATATCCCTCGTCTTCATAGTCAGAGCCATCGCTGTGCTGCCCGTCGTTAACGGACATCCGACCGAACTGTTCCTCATATCCGTCAACCAATGTTTCAGCCGTAAATAGCGAGTCCATGTCTAGTGCGCGGGGCTCTCCTTCATTCTCCACATCTCCTGGTTTCAGCGCCAGAAATCGACGCACCACCAGGTGCTCAAGAATGTAACGTCCGCCGTTCTTACCTAAAGCGCACAAGGCGTGTACATAGTCGTCGAGTTCGCTCCTCCGTGTCGCCGTTAGAGCGTCGTCGACATCTGTCGCAGGGCCAGGCATGTAAGGAAGCGTTCGTGGTTCGGGTGGTTCGCGCCCGGCCTCCCGCGGGAAAGTATCTAGTAGAGACACTTGAAAATCATAAAAGTCATTGTACTGGCGGAATAGGATGAGTGACTTGGACGGCGGCATTCTTGTTTGTCCAGGGCGGTTGTAAGGCTGAAAGAGGGCGTCGATTCGGAACCAATAATCCTCCATCTCGTAATGGAAAGAGACTACTTCCGCGGAAAGAAGAATGCCTTCGGGAAGTGCATCAGGAGATGGGGCACGCGGCGGCGGGAGAGAATTTTGGAAGTTTTGAGAGCTCGGTGGGTAGGGGTCGTTTTGAATGTTGTCTTTGGGTGCGTCAATAACGCCTAAAGCGATACTGTTCTGTTTGTAAGTCAGCATTGCGCGTTTCCAATCCTCGACCTTGGGTAAGTCGCCGCGATCCATGAGAGCGCCGACATCTGGTATCGCTTTCCCTGTAGCGGGGTCATGGATCTCGACGAAGGAGACAGGAATTAGGCCCGGTCGACCAAGGCGACCGATGGGTTTGGCAACGAACCACTCGCGGTTCGACTGCGCAACCACGGTAATCGGATCTCCGCGCTTTGCGTCGAGTTCGTCTGCCCGTTCTGCGGTGAAGTCGTGGAGGACAATGGCGTAGAAGACCTGGGCTTTGGGCACGGAGGCGGTTGTTTCTGATCTCGGGGAAATTGGAGGAGGCATCATCATGGACATTGGCCCCGCCTGGGATGCGCGACTATTACTAGAGAGATTATATATAAGCATGGGAAGGGATGGTGAGAGCGCAGGGGGACATACGGAAGAGCCTGCTTCCCAAACTCTTCGAACATTGCGCGGGGGACGAGACCGCGTGCGCCGGAGACGGGGTTGTGGGCTTCGTACCAGGCGCCGGCGGCGTCTGCGTCCTTGAGAACATAGAAAAAGTCGCCCTTTGAGAAGGAGAGCTCCTGGGGAACAATTGATCTGTGGTTTGCGAGCGCGCGAATGACTTTTTGAGGGGGCAGGATGGCAGAGGGGGGCTTTGAGACGGCGGGGAGGGGCAGGGGAGTGGATATCTGTGGTCTTGCGGAGTCCCTGTTTCCGTTGAGGGACTTGCGTAGGGACTTCATGGTGGTGGAGATTGAGGAGGAGGACAACATCCGGGATAAGTCCCTATCCATACCCATCACGTGCGCTCAAACAATAGTCGTTGCCATCTCATCTCCTCAGACGCTATAATTTTAAAACATGTCACAGCACCTGAGGATCCTCTTTGACGTCGCACTTCTTCATCAGCACGCCATCACCGTCAGAGTTGCTACGCCCCCGCTACGTGCCTTAACGGTTACTGAGAATATCGGTGCCAGCAATATTCAACGCAGCGTGCGGTACTCAACATGCCAGCGATGCGCATGCGTACTAGCATCATCTGGAGGCTCCAAGGACACCTAGCGACCGCAATCCACCCATCCAGTCCAAATGATATTCAATTACAGTAACATGGGACAACCAAGATAACAAACATTTGCTCTGCCATCTTTCTCAGTAGCGTACTTGTGCGGAGCTCTGAGTCTTCTAGCATTTCTCGGCTGCTGCAGCAGAAGTAGAGTCTCATGGGAGTTGAGCGGAATCGTCGACTTAGCTATTGTATTACCTAATAATTGTAAACAAATGCATACGATAATTACGAAAGCAGAGCCCAACACCTCTACCCAGCACTGCGAACGGCGACAAGACTCGACAGACGCCATGGCTGCACGCAAGCTACAAAGTATTCACCGAATATCCCAAATACACATTCTGTATACTGACTGATCGATGATTTCCAGCCGAAATCGACCGGACGTTGAAGAAGGTCTCGGAGGGCGTCGAGCTCTTCGAGAGCATCTACGACAAAATGCAGTCGTCGACGAACCAGACACAGAAGGAGAAATCTGAACTGGACCTCAAAACACAGATCAAGAAACTGCAGCGTTTGCGCGACCAAATCAAGACATGGGTCGCGAGCAATGACATCAAGGACAAGTCTGCGCTACTGGACAACAGGAGGCTAATTGAAACGGTATGTATGCTTTATAACCTTTTCTTTGTTTCGGTGACGTCTGCGCCTTCCCTCCTGGCTGCCTGCTTGCTTTCTCCACGCGCGGATGACCGTGCCACCTCAGGAAAGTCTGCCCTGCCTCCTCGTGGTGCTAGAACGCAGCATGTACACGCGGACACCGTTCAACCCAATTCTATTCTATCTGCAGTGTATGCTTCCTATTAGGCTTTACGCGCCCATGCCTCTCTTCTTCCCCGTGCTGCGTGTGCCCAACTTTATCTATCGTTTCTTTCCCTCTTGGATCCGCGCTAACACAGCTCTCTGCAATGAACAGCAAATGGAAAAGTTCAAAGCATGTGAGAAGGAGATGAAGACAAAAGCCTTCTCGAAGGAAGGCCTGATACAGGCCGCCCGACTAGATCCGAAAGAGCAGGAGAAGGAGGAGGCAATTCGGTGGGTAAATGATCAGGTGGAGCAATTACAACAACAGGTAGAAGGGACAGAAGCAGAGGTAGAGGCGATTCAAGGGACGGGAAAGAAACGGAATAAGGGTGGGCAAACAAACGCTGGGCGGCAGGAAGAGCTGGAATCCTTGAACGATCGACGGAAATGGCATATAAGCCGGCTAGAGATCGTCCTTCGGATGCTCAACAATGGTTCGCTACCGGTGGAGAAAGTGAACGAACTGAAAGAAGATGTGGATTACTTCGTCAGTAACAACTCGGTGCGTCGTACTTGCAAGCTGTAGATATTGCTTTTCATCCGTTTGGCAGGACGAAAATTTCGAGGAAGACGAAGGAATCTATGAGGAGCTCAACCTGGATGAGGAGGAGGAGAAATTCGGCCTGGTTGCAGACGATGACGATAGTGAAGATTCAGATGACGCTAGTGCAGGTGCGTACACAATGCGCTTTCTTATTTTACCTCTCGGTGACTTAAATGCATGCAACAGACGTCCCATCACGGCCTACAAAGAAACACGATGAAGAGAGTGTGTCAAGTAGTAAACGCGACGACAGTCCAATACTGAAGAAGGCAACTGCAAATCTAAATCTCCGAAGTACGTGCGCGTCTATTCCATCTTTCCCTCTTACTCATCGAGCACCGAATCGTTCATAGAACCTTCCGTGGACTGTAAGTTCATCATCACCTCTCTTCCTTCTTCTCTTTCAAGCCTACCTAACACTACACCATTGTCTTTCTATCCAGCGAAACCACCACTAAACCTGAACTTCGCGCAACCTATGGCCACCATTCTCAAAGCAGGTCTGACGCCTCAACCTCAACCTGCACCACGGCCCGCAGCACCCGCCGTACTTCCTCCAATCCGCTACGCCGCCATGGCTGCCGCCGCCGTAGCCGCCCCCCAATCAACATCCACTCCCAACCTAGTCGCTGTCTCATCCGCAACTTCTTCTGTGCCCCCAACGCCCGCAGCGGCCTCGTCGACGTCCTCACATCCGCCTCCGCCTCCTTCGACGGCTCCGTCAATACCACTTGCGCTCACACCTCTAGCGACAAGCTCACAGCAGGAGTCTAGCGTGGCGACGTCATCACCGAGTCTAACTCAACTTTCAATGACGAGCCCGATGCTCTCGTCGGCAGCGTCAGCATCGCAGCAACCTGACGGATCGTTCTATTCTGGCCAGGAGTCGCCTGCACTATCAGAAGCTATGTCACCTAGCAAGGGCGCACCGATATCCCCACAACGCGAGTTATCATACAAGGGTATGTCAAATAACGGTGATGCAACCTCAGCAACGTTTATACTGCGACTAATGGCCTTTTCACTAATTAATGTCTTCCACTGCTTCAGACTCTGCTGCTTCACCTGTAGCCAGCACACAAGCACCGGTTAGTATCAACCATAAGTTCTGGCTGCCAATGTCACTCACCTAACCGTGCTCTTCATCATGCAGAACGTACAACCGACAGAATCCTTGCAACATTCTCAGGCGCCGCCCACGACAACAAGCTCAGTAGCTTCTCTGCCACCACAAACGCAGCAGCAGCAAACACTACCGACTCCCGGCCCTTCGCCGCTGCCGCAGCAAGTGCAGCAGCAATACGCACCGGTACCTACGAAGTCGCCTATGCCCATGTCTGCTGGCGGGCTGCAACAACAACAAGCGCAATTACCGCAACTGCAGCAGCAGCAACAAGCTCCCGGAACAGGCGTATCTACTCCCCAACAGAACATCGGCGCCCAACGTCCTGGGTCTACGACGCAGCCTCCGCCCCGCGCAACCGCACCTGCGGCCTTCCCGGGATCGCTCTCGGATTTGGTAGTGTCCTTTGAGAATGTGAAGCAGAAAGGTGCGTGTCTCCTATCCTTTGCGCGCTCCTTGCCGAGGGGCTTTGTTATGTGGCCTTTGGTGATGGTGGCACGAAATCGCGATCGATACTTAATCTTCTCCTGCAGCTATGAGGGCAAACAATCTGGATACGGTACACAAGATGCTCGAGGGTGGTTATGCGCATATGCCGCAGCCACAGGATACTGAGAAGTACGTCGAGAATAAATCGCAACACTGAGAATTTTTGCTAACGCTTGATCGATTTCGCGATTTCTAGGCCCAAATACTACGTTCCGCGTAACCCATTCCAAACGGCGCCCTATTACCCGCAGACGCCGCACCCACTGCTGCAGACACCTGCCATATTCTCACAGCTCGATGTTGAGAGCCTCTTTTGGGTATTCTACTACCTTCCTGGAACATACCAACAGTACGCGCCTCTTCCATTCCATTCGAATTGTGCTGAGCTTTTGGATTTAGATACCTTGCTGCCAAGGAACTGAAGCGTCAGTCGTGGCGATTCCACGTCAAGTACCTAACTTGGTTCCAGCGCCACTCAGAACCGCAGGCGATCACAGAGGAATACGAACAGGGTGTATATGTATACTTTGACTGGGAAGGATCCTGGTGTCAACGCAAGAAGAGTGATTTCCGCTTCGAGTACCGTTATTTGTCGGAAGATTAGGCGGATTCGCCATCTCTTCAAATTTTGCCTGAACTCTTTTTTCATATCTTTTGTGGCATTAGCTTATTTGCGGCATCGCCACCCCCACCACCACCACCATCCATTCCTTATGCCTCTATTTTATCCACGCAGCATCTCTTTCGCCACTTTGTATCCTTACCTTGTCTGATTTACACTCCTTGTTCCCCGAAAACAAGCACTTTCTATAATTATTGTCCTGTTCGAACAGCTGTTTTCCGCCCTAGCCTAGATAGGCCAGTAGTGCAAAATTCAAATGCAAATGCGTATGATTAAAATAAGATGAGCACGGATATATTATTACTCTAGCTTGACAACGGCACCGATGGACTCGAAGGCTTTTTGCAGCTTTTCGGCCTCCTCCTTTGACAGGTTCTCCTTCAGCACTTTTGGTAATGACTCGACAAACTTCTTGGCCTGAGCACAGAGAAAACAGGGAATGAGTACAAGTATGAGTGCACTGGGTATTGGACAAGAAGGGAGTTATGGGAGGCTTACATCCATGAGTGTGAGGTTGGGCACAAGAGCCTTGACCTCGCGAATGACCTTCGGCTTGGCACCAGCATCGAACGACTCGAGCTTGACGTTGAATACGGTCTTCTCCTTGGGCTTCTCCTGCATGAACCAACCAAGCAGAAGCATCAGCACCGAAGTAAGTCTACCCGAGCTTACAAGTAACACGTACAGCAGCGGGCTCGTCCGAGGCGGGGGCAGCCGCTTGTGCTGGGGCAGCAGCAGAAGCAGCGGGCATAGCAATCTCCGTAATGTTCAGGCGCGTCTGCAACCACTCAATCAGCCTCTCCGTCACGCGAAGTCATGGGCACCAGCGCACCTTGAGCAACGAAACCAGGTCGGATGCCTGTAGCAGTGTCAAGCCTGAAATGTCATCGACGATGCGGGTGATTTTGGGGTCGGCAGCAGCAGCTGAAGGAGGGGGTGGGGGAGTAGACTTGGCTGCCTCGGTGGCGGTAGCAAGTTCGCGTACCGAAAGTGTCCTCGAGCAGCTACGAAAGTAGACAAACGAATCCATAAGTAGGTGAGTAGAGCGTGGTGTTACCAGACATACCGGATAGAGGAGGTGGGGCGCGCAAGGGCGCGGAGAGCGAAGGAACAACGGGCCTAAGAAACAGGATTTAGCTGAATAGGACTTGGAGGAATCGCCCTTGCTTACAGCCATGACAAGTCTTAACGCGACTTCCGCAGACGCAAGTTCCACAGAAATTTGAGATTCTGTTGTCTCTTGTTGTTCAGCACCATCCGTAACTCCGCTTGGCGCTCGTTATCCTCACGCGCGCTAAAGACTCATTTACAAGTATTCAAGGCTCGGACGACTTAGCAGCTCAAGATCATACAACTACATGTTATTTTAGATACAAGCTGCTACGAAATACTTTACAAATAAAAAAACAGAATTTTTGAGACTAGTGACTACGCAATCAATGCTATAGTGGTGTTCGAGAAGTATTCAAAATGATACAGGATGTATGCGAGTGGGGTAAAAAAAAATTGAAGTCACACCACGCTCCTAATGCTGGATTCATAAGGCGGTACAGGGAGAGGTTTCTCCTCGAATTGACCGCCAGCCATTTGTCCTATATCCCTCTTATTCTTGCCACCGTCCTCAACTTGAAACTCCGTTTTCAGATCCACATCTAAGCCTTCTGGAACCTCAAGAGGGCTTGCACGTTTCCAGAAACATAGCGCCCGCAGAACATCCTGGAAAAAATCTGAGTACAATAAGTGTGAAATGATTGCAAGAATTCTCACTGCTTGTGTTCCGAATATCAGAATCAACACCGTGGCGGCTACTCGTCCAGATATCATGTCAGAACAAACCTGGACCATAATAATCGTGATCTAGTGAAGTAAACCGTACCTGAAGCAATTACAAGGTCCGGGACCGGGCTCGACGGAGAGGTTATAGATAGCAAACTTAGGCTAGAGCTACATTCAATGACTCATACCAAAACACGAAAACGATATATCTCTCACCTGAGGGCAATTATCACATAGATCCCAAAACCCAGAATACGAAAAGGAAAATTGAGATCGACTGTCCACCTCGGTCGAGGCACATTTCTCCGGGCTAGCATGATACGGCGATACAGGAGTATTACCGTCCACACTTGTTTATAGAAAAGATTAGGAAATCAATACTTGATGTAGGTTAATACCAGAACTGACCCATGAAGATACACGCTATCAACAGTACGATGGCAGAGAAAATTGTGAGTAAGTTTGTTCTAGAGACGAATATGAGAAGGTTGATCTAGTTTATCATGAGAACCAGACTTACAAGATGGGGGATTCAACGGAGCAATAGAAAAAGCGCCGACTACGTGAAACGTTGAAGGGATTAGCTACTCCAACCTAAGATCTTGCATCAACGGATGTATTCATTGAGAATTTGTCTGAACTTGCGACTCACGACTGCTGTAATGATGACGCTGGTGAAAAAAACGATGTATGGGCCAACCAGCATCTATGACGGTGATCTGTTCAACAAATGCCCACGAAGATAAGAAAGATGAGACGCACAAGCCAGACTCTGATGATATGATCTCTGTCGAGATATTCCACACCATCATACGCTGCTTTGATCATGAAAAACATCTTGAAGCATTGAAATCAGCTCCATCTTGGGCATGAAAGATGCCTTGGCAGTTACCTGCAAGACTAGGCTCAACGCTGCACTAGATGTGCTGAGCTATATGTCAGTGGGGAAATCACGACCATTGGTTAATTTGAGCACATACAGCGGGGGCATTCCGTACAAGAGCGACGCTTGGAGAAGACACAACATGCGTCCTGGTTCCGGTCCAGTTGTGTGTTTGTCGTACACCCTACAACACTCTTCAGGATTTCCACCTTGAATCTGTATGATAGAGGAACTCACAACAAGCTCGAAGATCTAAACAATATATCAGCATCTCCCACCTCATTTTCCCTGCAACGAAAGACGAAGAAAAATAATGGAAACACTTACATCCCAATGATAATAAAGGTCACACACAAGTTCGCGAACGTCGCATGGCGCTTCACCCTTCGCGAAATCACGACGGCGAGCAATACCAAAAGGCCAAAGTGCGACGGCCACATGTTTAGGACCAGGAACAGCACCAACTGGCTGTGTGTCCCGTGGACAATATTGACCGGGAGCACCTCGTCATTACCTGTGAAAGTGAGTCGCGAAATTCCAATATCGGAGGTGGAATAAACAAACGCACCGACACTCTCATTGAGGGCCGACATCTAGCCAATACCGCGATCCCCTCCCTATCCAAATCCAAGCCCTAACTCTATCTCTAAGTGAAGCGACAGACAGACTGGCCGAAAAGCCAGGGAACGAAATAAAGCGCTGAAGTCCGGCCTCAACTCTTTAATGAACGAAAAACAACGAAGCTACCAGAGCGTGGAAGAGTAAAGACAGCAAGAAAAAGCGAGTGGCAGAGGGTGAGCGGAAAGTATCAAGATGCGTCAAGTCAGACCAAGTCCCTGGCTGTCATTCTGTCGCGTTGTCCCGGGCTGCCAGAAGCAATTCTGCTGTCTGCCGAATCGGTGGCACATGATATATCTCTTCCCCGAAGTTATAATTGATACGTCGAAGGTGTATGTAGTATGACTACTTTTGGAGAGACGCCGAATCCACTGTCCAGTCAGGACGGTAGCCTGCATGTGGGGAGTGAAAATAAGCCGTGGACCACGGTTGCCAATTTGCTGATGAGTGTTCCCATGCAACATGAGAGTTGATTGATACGTTGCATGTCATGATCATCGCTCAGATGAAGAGATATACGTGAAGGGAACACATACTTATGTATAGCTTATGTTTTTTGACTGTATATGTAGAATGAGAACGATACTGGATTTGGGATTCCAAGAAGGATGAAACTTTGCACAATATTATTGATAAGACTAACTCACTAATTATATAATGGCAAGCGTATCCAGAGGGGCTTGAGATTTCACCACAATATGTTAGCTGCGCCAAAACACAATGGTCAGCTTCGGAGGACTATTGAGATGAAAAGATCGTCTATCATGAGAAATTGCCAGTCTCCGAATAAGCAGCAATGATCAAGAGACAGGACTCGTTCGAGAACAGTCCCCAAGAAACATCACAACTGCAACTTTAACATCAATGATAACGACGTACCTTCGGACTGCATTGCCGTTTGAGCACTTGCCTATTACACGGTGTGCGTAATGATGGTACATTATCATCATTGACTACAGAGGGCCTGGTTCAAATGGATCTAGTTACTGTCTTGTTTCCCTCTGCGCTGACAATCATCAACCAGCCCCAGAATGCTCGGCATTTCCATAGTCGTTGGGTTCTGGCATCCGCACATTTACTTGAAAAACTCAATCTATGGCAGAGGAGTTTCGGGAGCGGCAGGGTCAAGTGTTAAGCGCAAAGATATTCGGTGCAAGGAAGTTGAGTTGGGCGCCATGAAGCGACGTCGACTGGTAAGAACTAAGACCATTGAAGTTCAAATGAATTGCGACTGAATCGGAATGACACCGTCCGGACTCCGCGCATGTCTTGAGTTCAGGGCCTAATTTACGGGTTTAATGATGGAAGGCGCTTGCAGAAGCATTAGCTAGAAATATAGGCTCGCCATGTCCAGGTAGGTACTTTATAGTTGTAAACCGCCTGCGAAGTGGAAAGGGTCGGTATGTGACACGTCACCAATGGTGACATCATGAGTGATGTGACCGCTGGCGTCGACTGAAGGACGCGACTTTTTGGTTCAATCCACTCCCTCTTCCGCATTTGCTCCCTCCTGATGTCTATCCAACGCAAAAACCTCTCGAAAGGCCGGCTACCTGAGACGATACACCCCCTTATCTCAATAAAACCTCTTTCTGAAAGTCCTTATACCCTGTTCTACTCCCTTTGACGCCCAACGCCCAAGCCTGCCGACTTTCTTCCCGAATCGTAGATATCAACATTCTTTTGGCTAGACTCGGATAGCCCAACGAATTTCAGGGATTGAAATGAGCGAACTGGATTTTCCAATACACCCAAGCACTACTGCCATAGTGGACCCCCACGCCAGACTGTCTTCATCAGAGATTGAGTCGGGATCCTTGAGAACACCGATTATGTTAAATCAGTAATGTAGGTCATGACACGCGGTCGCAGCTCGAGGACATTTTAGTGGACACGCACAAGGAAAGATATGTCTTTGGCGACCTGCGGAGGCCTAATATCATTGTCAACAAGGACAAAAGTATCCCACTTATCGATATCGATTGGGCAGGAGAATACGATATGAACAAGAAGGATCAACTCGAGCCTTGGGGGGAGAATAAAAATATTCCCCACAGATTTTGGACATCATCGGCGACCAGCAGAGAGAGCACCCTGAGAAAAGTAATCTTGCTGTCCATGCATTGGATCTTTCGCCTACTTATGGCATTCAGAAAGACTGATACTGAAGACGTTGCTCCTAT
>QFFD01002806.1:0-18553 GCA_003314615.1 Pholiota microspora
CACATTGTTGTCAGGAAAGTGCATCAGAATGGAACTCGTTGCTCATGACGGCCAGAGCTGAGCGAGGACCGCAATGGGACATTGGGACGCAGCAGTCTGTGCAATCTCCCCATGTTTTGCGTACGCTACTGACAGAGGAATAGATTTTTAGTGGATAAATACTCAGATCTATACTATGATCCAACACCCCTTCTTGAGGCTGTTAAAAAGGTAACAGACGAAGAGAACGGCGAGGATTCTACACAGAAACCGCCGCAGCCTCAACAGCAGCAGCCCTCACATTCATCACAACACCAACAGCAGCAGCAGCAATCCTTCCAACTCCAACAGCCATCCATGTCTTCACGGCACCATACACCCAGCTCTCGCGATCGTGAACGCGAATATGCCATGGCCAACTCGCACTCACACATAGGCCGCGATTCATCCCCCCATAGACCCCTACAAGGCAACTACCCTTACTCCGGCTCTCCAAGCGGGATGCCCATGCGTGGCCCTGGCGGTGGGCCATATCCCGGCGGCGGTCCGCCAGGTGGGCCTCCATTCAACCCCGGAGGCAACCAGTTCATGGGTGGCGATCCGGGCGGTTCGCCTATGCGCATGGGCGGCATGGGCATGGGCGGCGGTATGCGCCCCGGAATGCCAGGCAATATGGGAGGTCCCATGAGTGGGATGCCGGGCGGCGGACTGGGCGTTATGGGTGGCGGAGGAGGCATAGGTGGAGGCATGGGTGGTATGGGTGGAGGCATGGGAGGTATGCCTGGCGGTATGGGAGGTATGCCCGGAGGCATGGGCGGTATGAGAGGTATGGGTGGCATGGGAGGCGGTGGCATGGGTGGAAATATGATTGGAGGTGGCATGGTTGGAGGACCTATGGGCGGTGGCATGGGAGGTGGAGGCATGGGCGGCATAGGCGGGGGCATGAATACAGGTATGGGTCCAATGGGCGGGGGCATGGGCAATATCAGTGGTGGTATGGCCAACATCGGTGGGGGCATGGGCAATATTGGAAACATAGGCATCGATCCTACGGGTGGCGGAATGGGCATGGACATGAACATGTCTCCCGCAGCGAAGAGAGTTCCTATGATGGACGACACGTTCAACGGGTTCCATCCTAATCACTGATGTATTGTATCTTTCTACCTGTAGCTCTGTGCTTCCTCTGTACCCGTATAATCTTCCGACAATGATATCCCCCTGATATACCCTGCTCAAGCCAATTGCAAGGAAAACAAGTTCCGGTCTATCGCTACACGACTTGATTTTACCTTTGGCTCACTACAAAAAACTCAAAGAAATATGCAGGAGAAAAGAATTCGTGCTCATTGTTGCATTAAAAACCCAGTGGGAAAAGCATACTAACGGCAGAGACAATAATATGCAATGGAGGAAAGATGACGATGCCGCAAACGGAACCCATTACCAAAATCCAATCCACCCCAACTGACCTTGGATGTTGGTCGCTGATAATCTTGACGCAGACTCGTCTCGTTCCCTAGAACTCCTTTCTTCCTCCTACTCCTCTCCATCTCTATCCTCCGAGGCCCCGTCCCGATAGTGACACGGCCACATCCAGAAAAAACAGGTAAAGAATCGTACCGTAGTATCCTAATCAAATAGATGATGACTGCTATTCAAATTCTTCCTGGTGGATTGTGTTCAGGTCTCATAGCCTTGAAGCACACCGTGACCCAGGAGCCGTTGCATTTAGTAGACATGTAGAAGATGAGTCGAGTGGCGCTGACGATAGATCAAACTCATGGAGAAGACTGACAAACAGGGTAAATGGAACTCGCATGGGAATAGAGAAGGAAGCCCCAGGAACATGAGCAACTGAAATCAGAGCTGGACGAGAGCAGAAAAACTTGCGGCGGACGTTGACGAAGCTTGGCGACTTAGGGAAACCACACACGCTGACGGACGGATAGAAGACCAAGGGTTCGGAGCGCACCTAGGGAGGAGTTGCCATATTATTGACGTCTTGGTGGAAGAGGTTGCTCTTCATCGAGGTCTTGAGTGAGTGTGGAAGAGGGAGGGAGGAGGGGATGCAGAAAAGACCGAGGTGCAAGGGCTGCCTTTTATACCTGCAGAGTCGTGGCTGACACGCAAGCGGCGAGTGGCACAGTGATCTGATTGTGCTGGTCATATCCGATTTCAAACCGGCCTGGCAGTCAGCAAGCAACCAGTCCACCACGCCGCGTTGCTGTCAATTTCATCAAACATGCAAGCGTTTGGGCCATCGGAGGGTTTTGACCCCTGATAGTGGTCTATGCACCATGTAGCAATAAAATCTTGTTGAATCGCTAGATATACCTCCAATGTATGCCTGCCAAGATACGTTAGAGTATAAGCTAAGTGGGGATGAGATAAATTCGATTGCACTTTAAACTTTACGCGTGCGCAGATTTTGAGTCCGTTTCTTCGTCTGACCCTACGACCATTTGCCAGAGCTCTGGGCCATCGCGTATAAGCGCCTGTCGAGAAGAAGAAATCAAGCCATAATTAGCCCTGTCGTAACGGTCTCTTTTGGGACTCACAATCACGACTTCAACAGCAATCAGTGCGATGATTATAAGCTCCATTGAGTGCGTAGATGACTATGAAAGGAAATTATTATTCATATACATACGAAGAATAGGAAAGACGTACTTCAGTTAGTAATTGGCGAAGGGTCGACTGAGCCTCGGCGGCATATGTAATTTTGTCATTAAAAGACGCCGTCCGCGTCTTAATTTCCAAAGCATCAGCGAGGGACTTGAAGTGTCCTATGCACATACGTGAACCACCCGTTCTCAGCGCAATTCCAGCGAATGAACTTCGTCGCTCACCTTCAAGCTCCGGTTCAGACCAATAAAAATCCGGCACTTCGCTGAAGTTCTCGCGATTGAGGTTCAGCAGCTGCCTGAACTTCATCAGCTCGCCCAACTTTTTGATCAATTGCGTGCGGCCCATTCCCGGCTTGCCAGTTGTGGCAAGTTTATGCGGAAGGAGAGCCATGGACGTCAGATAGTGGTCTAAGGATACTTCCAGGGCAGAGAGCGCCGTCGAGCGCGAGAGGGCTTGAGAGAATGCGTAGCGAGCTAGCAACGTCTCGGGTGGCAACGCCATAGGTGGCAGGTTTTTGGGAACGAGGTCGGGTTCATTGAGAGGCAGATTTTTTCCAAGCATGATCAGGTCTCCTTGGAGTCTTGTAGGCCTTGTTTCAAAGAGTCAGCAGCGTTAGATAGACATAAGAAAACATACGTACTCATTAGGATCGACCGCAAACTCGAGCTCCTCCGTCTCGGGTTCGTTCAAAGACGAAACCTCTATTCCTTGAGCCCGTTCAATGATTTCCTTCGCGAATCTCCTAGCCTCCGCCTCTCCCAGACCCCAGCAGACGATACTTCCATTCGAGAACACAAACACCTCACCCTCTTTACCAGGTTCTCCCCATTTCGGAATCCACCACGATTCGTGAAGAGCCTGAGAACGAGCGGGCAGGTTTGGATGCGTCCGAAGACGCGAAAGAATATAGCGTTCAGCAGTGGCAAGCGTGAAAATAGGCTGTATGACACCACGAGTAGGTGTAGGATTGGAACGAATAGGTAGAGACGCAGACGCAGATCTACGGAGGGGTGTTGTGGACTTTGGTTTCGCCTTCGCGTCAGAGAGCGGGTTTTCGGATGGTGATTTGGCACTGGAATAATAGCGGCAGTGTTGAGATATCCCTTGCTTGGATTGGCAGATGAACGACAATATACCCTGATTTACAGGGGGTCTCGAAGAGCGCGGCAGAAGGGCACGGAAAGGAGACATGATGGATCACTTCATTCAGCATTTACCATATAAATCAAGTCAAGCTGAGCTTGAAGCCACAAACCAAACCTCAAGAAGGTACTAACTTAAAAACACAAGAAAATGGTGTCTCAAATCAAGTAAATTTTTGTTATACTCAACATGCATGTACATAAATTGGCAAAGCACATGGAGACACCAAAGGATGTCCTGGGGTATTTGATTTTAGTTAGTCCTGGTTCAGTCATCCAACAACACATTCCTCCCAATCCAACACCTGCAGGGCGCAAGGCAAGACAAACAACATCAGCTCGACCACACATATTCCACATTCTGGGCTGCATCCAAAAGACCAATCTGCAAGGCAAGTATCAAACAATCACGACAAATGGCGACCCGGTACCATGCGTGGGTGATCTTCCTCCAGTGGCAATAACAGACAAATGGACCAACCAGATGTCACTGGGCCATACTAGACCGGACATATGTCGCGGGTACACAGTGTTTTCCTCCTTCGAGCTGGGGTGGGATACGGCGAGTAAAAGGTTGTGACAACCGACACACAAAGGACCTGTTACTAAATGATGAGTGCTGTCCGCTGTATACAGGTGTTCTCAACACACATATCACAGAAGCATGCCTATATCTCAAAGCAGCCTCCAAACACCACCCCGATCGGGGTAAGTGCAAAACGACGAGAACTATTGGGTAACAAACAGGGTAAGTAAGTTGAGAGATGACAGAAGACAAATAGACTGAGTAACTGACCTCTCATCATGCGTGGCGCATCTACGGGATGGACCACAAAAACAGCATATCAGGGAGAGCCACAGTTGGCTCGAACCCTAAACACGTCACACTCCCGTAGCGGTGTGCCTATGCAAAAAATTAGAAGTGAGCCAAGGCGATAACAGAGACACATACACTTTGGGAGCGGGGTTTCGACCAAAGAGCAGTTACCGGGGGATTCAGGCTTATATCTCCGCTCCAGGTTTAGGGCAGGCTCCTCAAACGTAATTGGCTTGATCATGGCACGGAAACCCTGAGTCTACCACGGAGAATCCCCATTGAAGTACTTTACTCTTGGGAACTTCCATCTGAGCAGACATTCAATTGCAAACTAATTTAAATGATCGGATACTACAATCATATTTCAAACCATCCAGCCTCAACCATCTCATGGGCTAAACCTGCCCAACCGCGACGACGAGCCTTGCGGCCTGAAAGCTCCGTCGCGAATCTAGATTGGAAGCCAGGAGGAAAACAAAACGGTTAGCAATGTCAAGGTCCGGAAGAACAAGTCATTTAAAGAAGGCACCTAAGACACTCGTCTAGTTTCCACTTCGCGCGACTATCCTCGGATAATGATCCAGCATCCTCCTCTCCGCTCCATGCAGGAGTATAGGGCAACCCGGGGCATATCTTCCGACTCAGTGCATATATCATCCCCGCGATAAATGCATCCTGCGCCCCAAGCTCGTCAACGATGTGTTCCTGCTGTTCTTGAGGGGTTTCTGTTCCCTGCGAGTCGTTGTCGTCGTCATGATCGTCGGTCGTCGTATGAGTGTATTGACTGCTTTCGTTTGTACCCTGACCTTGTCGCGTGTGTGACCTGTTCCGCAGATACGTGTGATGTTGGAGGTGCCCGCTCTCGTCTGTATCCGACATATAATTGCTCTGACTGCCCACGGTGAAGGCATGCGAAGACGGTGTGTTACTTCGCCCTCCCGCCCAGAAATCGCTTCCGCTACGTACAGATAGTACTTCGTTCGTCAAGCTAGAGAAGGCATTCCCTAAGCGGCTCACATCGAGGTCTCTAGAATGCGTTGGAGGAGGCCGTTCCTCAACCCAACCAGAGCTTTGGAAATATTCCTTGGTCGGTAGTGACAGAACTGCACCACCTTCTGAACCCCAGTGAACCACAAGTAACGCATGCGGAGGAGCGATAGACGCTATCGACAAGAGAAAGGCACGGGGCGTTGTTTCGTAATGAGGAGAATTTGCTTGCGCGTATTGTTTGTTGAAGAACAGAACATCTGCGTGTGGTATCAGCTACAGAAACAAAAGAGAGTGATCAGGAAGTGCGAATAAGTCGAAACAGAAAACGAACCGCTTCAATCCCTTGCCTTCCTCTCCGGCCTACATCAACACTGAATACACAATGACTCCTCCACTTCCGTTCCCGAGCAAGCCCGTCCAAGCCAGTAATATTACTCAACGTGGTCTTCACAGATCTGCCTTCGAAATGGAGCCAATCAAAAGGTGCAGGACTATTAGGGTTGTAGAACGCCGTATTAGCTGGTCTAGGACCTGATTGGGACGGTCGAGGCGTAGTAGGAAGCGGGGCAAGGCTTGTTACAGAACCACTATATACAGGCGCAGTCGGGCTGATAGTGGGCGTAGTTTGTGGATAATTCTCTGGTGCAAGCAACGGTCCCAGTAGTGACACGAAATCTTCATGGGTGATATCCGGTAGTGGATTGTGGTTCACTACTGTCTTTGAGCTATCTTCCGCTAAATCACTGCATAATCAGATACACAGATCTCGCGAGGATGATAAACCCGCAAACCTGAATGCAGCACCCAAGCACTGGGAACACCAGCATCTTTCCAGATTTTACAATACTGCGTGATCACCCCCTCTCTCTCCAGATCTTTCAGAACCGCACGGCCTTCCTCGTTTCCTGCTAGAGGGGCTACTAAAACGGCTTCAACGCTGGCAAATTGCGCTAGGAGAGATAAGACCTACAAAAGATAAGTCATCGAAACAACAAGAAGCCCGCGTGCCCATACCATATTCGCCGAGCCTCCTCTAGATTTTTCTACCGAATGTGCGCGTACAGCACCAGAAGGTGCGGGATAGCATGGGATAGATAGGGTATGTGTTTGAAAGAGCGTCCCGGACGCTACGATGCGCAGAGGCCTCCCCGATGCACCCAGGGAATAATGTGTTTGATTCAAGTCATCGGAACGTTCGCGTCGCAACCTGGCCATCCTAAGCAACCTTTGGGTATAAGTGAATATATCAATTCTGAATCAAGAAAAGATGGTAGAGAGAGAGGGATGGAGAAGCGAGCAAGCGTCCGCTTTCATTTCCCTGCGGACATGGTTCAAATGAAGTGCAACGAATTGTGAGCAATGCATTGCCATTCGGCAACTAGGGACGCGATCACGAGCGCATAGCCGGTCTGCTCATCGCGTCGGACTGCAAGCTTTGTACATGGCTTGAGATGTTGTATATCTTTGCGAATCATAGGACTCGTTGATTTATATAACACTGTTTGCTAACGGAATTGATCAAGCTCAAAAGATGAAGGAGTACTCCGGTCCAAGAACTCTGTTTTGAATTTAATTCACTGACTGAACTCAGATGACAACTCCAGCCAAACTCCAGCATATTGGAGCTGGTAGATTATAAAAAGACTTGCCTTGAGGGTTTCGAATATTGTATCATGGGCGCATCTTCGAAGGAACCGAATCCCTGGCAGTCGCATACGAACGAACAAGACGAACAGAGAGAAGGCATTTAGTGCAGCGTTCATTAATTTTACGCATATATGTGGCACCTTCAAAAATCCGCTTTTGCATCTATTATAGATACAGGAGGGCTATCGTTCGGGCTTCCGACAATGGCGTAAGATCGTAGAAAATTGTCAGATAGAGGGCACGTCGCAATTATAATTGCACTAAGCACCCGGCAAAGTACTCAGATATTGAGCGCTACCGCCGCTATCCCGCTGCTCCAAGTACGCGCTAAAGGATATGCTCGATATCTCGCGAGGCGGATCCTAGAGGCTAGCATCGAGTCACGCATATTATGCTTGAATTAGGCTGCCAATTGACTGAGTCAAAAAAAGACAAGTAAGAGACTGGCGTGTCAGTCAGAGAGAAAGTCATCGTCAACCATGAAGTTAAGGTCCTTTGCACAAAATGGAAGATACAAGAGCAGTCAGTGCTGTAGCTGAGAATCGCGTTGATCTGGTTTGGATCTGGTTGATGGTTTGAGAAACAGTTTCCGGATAAACGCGTCCAATACGCTTGTTCACTCTCACGCTTTCACTCAAATAACATGGACTCCTCTGGGCGCCCACATCATACGAAACTGCCATGGCCCTCCTCACTAGAGCCCAACTCACAAGGCTGATTCTCATCCTGGTAAATTCGCAATCGCAGGTGTATTCGCTAATGACTGACGAAAATTCATCCAGGGTCTTATATGGTACCGTAGCGGCGCGCTGATCAAGAACTGCATTCTCTTCAAATCAACCTTCCCCACTGGGTACCTTGCGACTGGGGACTACGATGCGGACTGCAGCACCGCACGCAATCCGGAACACGAGGCTCGCGAGAGTATGAGCTCGTGTGAAGACGGCACGTTCTGGGAGCTACGCGACGCAGAAGGCCGCATCCTTGAGCGCCCGGTCATCGTCACCTGTGATCCTGGACGCAGGCAATGGAACACTGTAATGGGACCTCTACTAAACCCAGACCCTCACGGCGGCCTATGGTTGTATGTCCACGGCGCCCCAACTACTACCGGCCGGAGGGTGGAAGCCAAACCCCGTATTTTGGATCCAGATGTAGCACCGAATAAGGCGCACAGGATCGCGTTCAAAGGTTATCCCGCAGGACACGATTTTCATCCACTTGGCGTAGAAGTGTGGCCTTCGTACGGCGGGAACTCGTCCAATCTTTATGTGGTCAACCACGCGCGGAAGCGTACCGTCATTGAGCAATTCCTGATCAGCCCCGAGCGACCACTAGAGGCGGTGCATATACGCACCATCTCATCCCCTTACTTTGTTGCACCCAATGCTCTCGCTTTGACCACCCCAGATGCCTTCTATGTCTCCAACGACCATCTCATTACGCGCCGATGGCCTATCATAGGCCGCTTTCTCCCCCTTATCGAATCTATCTTGGCCTTCCCCCTGGGCTTCATCTCGCATGTCACACTTACCCCACCAGGAACTGCAGGTAGCGCCATACGCAAACACACCTTTGCCAAACTATTCATACCCTTCCCTAACGGCATCTCGCTGAACCTAGCTGGCAACCGCCTCGCCGTCTCCTCCAGCTCCCTCGCGCAGGTATTCATCTACGAACGCGACCCCGCAACCGACACCCTCCCGGATCTCGTCAACACCGTGCGGCTGCCATTTACGCCGGACAACATCCACTACACCGAGAGTCGCACGTCCCCAATGGAAGAAATCATCGTCGCAGGCCACCCCAACTTCATCGACCTCAACAAGGTCGCCGCGAATAAGACCGGCGCTGCTGCCGCCTCCTGGGTTGTAGCCATCGTTCCCAAAAAGGACGGCGGTAAGCCCGAAACCGAGTTCGATCTAGACGCCCCGCTTTCGACTAGCTCGAAACTTCCCTTCGACGGCGTGCGGTGGACATTGCAGACGTTATTCCAGAGCAATGGGGTCGAGTCCCAAGGCGGCTTTGGCGGTTCGACCACAGGTTTGCGGGACCCAGATACAGGCAATCTTTTTGTACCAGGTTTGTACGCTCAAGGTGGCATGATGGTCTGTAAGCCCAATTCTCATGCGCAGTAAGGAATACACAGAAATGTACCTAGGTGTAGGTATCTAGGTGTTCAATATACTTTCGAACCGAGTGCACTGGATTTTGTCGACTTGGACTTCATGGGTGGACGGGTTTCAAAGTGGATGCAGGCAATGGCAAGAACAGAAATGTAGTACGTTGACATACAAAGAACCAGGCCCAAAGATGAAACAACGCAAAAGAAATGTTATGTATACACAAAAAGCTGACAAAATCGGTGACAACAAAGGCATACTCTATGGAATAGGCGCTCGCAGAACAACATAGTCCCAGCGGTAAAGGCGATATGAATCTGCATTTAAATAAGGAAAGCCATTCAACAGCACCGGTGACGGAGACGACAGAATGTAAGGTGAAAGTAGTTACCGTATACAGTGGAATGATTGTACAAACGACTAAAAGCCGCATTACTAATGCTTTATGGACGGTAGGGATAACAAAAGGAAGCAACGATATAGATAACAACAAGAGAAAGAGAACATCCGATGAAAATAGATAATGATATCCTTTACTAGAAGAAGGCCGGGAGATAGCTGCGAGACGATGTGTTAGAAGACAATCATTTGACAGCGAAAATGAAACGGTGAACTCACGCAGCGCCCAGACCTACTGCAAATGCCGCGATTCCCCACGCAAATGACTTTGTCCTCGGCTCGAGGCGACTAACGCGCCTATTCGTCGCAATTGCGCGCTCCTGCGGCGGCTCTGGTTCCCTAAATTCGAATTTGAACGCGGGCCCGCCCTCCTCCCGATCTCTCTTCTTCTGCTGCTTTGAGGACGAGCCTTCGCCTACATCCATCGCGGCTTGGTCCGCCTTCGCCTTCGCCGCCTCCCGTTTCGATTTGAGATCGTTGATCAACTGCTGTTGCTCCCTGACATCTTCATCATGCAGTTCGGACCCTGCCACGCCATCTTCCACGAACTGACTCTCCTCTTCTACGGCGGATAGATCCGCTGCCCCGGGAGTCTGTGATGGGGCAGCGACGGCCTCTTTGCGCGCTGCCGAGCGGGTGGCTTTGGGAGTGCGCACAACGGTAGTTGCGGCTGATCGCGGCGCTGGACTCTTGGTGCGCGCGGACCGTCGCGGCGTCGGAGCAGTCTTGGCAGGAGTCGCCGGAGAGGCGCGAGATGATGGAGGCTTGCTGCTCTGCGATGTCGGAGCAGGGGAAGATTCCTTTCGTCTCTTGCTTGGGGGAACGTTAGATGTCGGCGATGGGGTAGGCAACGAACGTGCGGCAGAAGGTGGCTTCGAAACAACAACAGAGACCGGCCCTCCGACCACTGCTGTAGTACTGAGGGTACTAAATGTACTCTCCGCTGGGCTGATCCCCTTCTTTTTGGCGGGAGATGGATTGGCAGGAGATGGGACAGGAATCTGAGATGGGGAAGGTGCAACGTTATTCGCAGCGGCAGCAGCCTTGCCCGAGCGCCTGTAGTTGCCGTTCGGGTCAGGCGTGGCATGCACAACAGCCTCTATGATTTCGTCGAGTCCATATGCTCTGCCCAGCTCCAATGCCACATGTGGGCTGACCCAGGTGCCTGCGAGACGTGTAATATGAGCGTCTTTTGTAGACCCGTTGTTCCCAGTCAAATCGTAGGTATCTCGGACCCATTGAATTTCCTGGCGCTCATCGGCATCGGAAGCGTTGGGAAACGCAGCGCGGAACATAGTGGTGAGGCTGATAGCACCAGTGTCGAATCTGCGCAATATGAAGGCATGACCAGTTTCCTGCGGAAGGAAAAGTGTCAATTACGGTGTTTTTCTCTTAAAGCCAAATGACAAACCGTCGGAGTCTCGATCTTCAGACGCCCAACCTAATTTTTCGCGGGCATCTTATTAGTAAATGTACAGATACAGACATACACAAAACTAACGAGGATGTCTTTCCCTTGGCAGTTCAAGATTTGGTATTTCACAGGCGGCAAATTGGGCGCTTTGACTGGAAATAAGTCAGCTTTTTTATGCAATTGGTATGTCTCCAGCGTACAATGGTCCTGAAGGTTTGGATTTGCGTGTCTGGTAGGTAGTGCAGGGCGGGCGACCATGATGGCAGAAAGAATAAGGGCGAGGATAAGGCAATGGATTCGGCCTGCGTGTTGGCCCACGCTCTTCATCAACACATCACAACAACAAGCCGCTGTTCCCACGGTCCTATTAAACAACCATTTACAACAATTTAACACAACACCAATCTTAAATTGTGTGTACAACTTTGAAGTTCTCAAGTTCATACAATATCTTACTGAACATGATTTATCAGTCTTGTAGGACACATAAAAGACATACGGTCTGCTGGTGAAGCGGAAATGTCGTGGGAATGTGACGTTACATCATTTGCGCGCCCGTTGGATTTGCTCGATAGATTGCTGCTTGCATGCAGGCACCAGAGCTCTAGAGTAAGACGAATACATATATTTTAGTGCAGAAAATTTTTGCAATCTCAAGGCATGTATGAGATTGCCAACAATGTGGACAATATTTTGTTCAAACACCACTCGTTTGGCGCCCTCAGCTGATGCGGCAGTGATGCCGTTTCTTGTAACATGCAACTCAGGCTCGCGTTGAACTCGCGACAAAAAATTAGCCCATTCATGCCCAGAATGTCATGTATTTAAGACTGTTTTGGGTGCACAATGTATCTCTTCGAAATATATGTGAAAACTACAATTTGTGTTCTTTTGGGGACTAGTATTGCCTTTTGAATGCTTTGACTAAAGATATAATTTCAGTGAATCTTTCTCGTTTATAGCTCATAGTCAATGACTCACTTGCTATAGACCAATATTTTAAGGCGCCCATTTATTTCTATTTGATTATATCCCACAAGCATCCGTATCGAGTCACAATCTAGACAAGTCTCTCTACTTCTCTACATTTCCCTTGGGCAAATCCTCCTCCTTGATCCCCAGGAACTGCGGCTTTCCAGCTAGCCGCTCCACCAGATCCGCAATTTCCAGCCACCAACTCGACTTCCCCCGCCGTTTCTCCATGTCTGCGTGCTTCACCATCTCTTGCACCGGCACCCAAGTAACATTGCTCGCTTGGATAGCAATCACAGCCGCCGACTCTGGTCCTGCTTGCCGTGTCTTGTGCGCAGGTTGTTTTAGCAGGAGCTCATGGTGGTGTTCTAGGTAGGCCATGCAGCGGAGAGACAGACGCGCGCCGCGTGCGCGATCTAGAGGCGATGGTACCCCTCCTTGCAATGTATGTCCCAGCGATGCTGACCGCGCATCGAACAGCGAGCCGCCTTCCTCTATCAGCATCTTCGTGAGTACGGACGTAGTGTATACTCCCGATGCCGCTTCGTTTCTAGCCGTCATCTGGTCAGTCGCTGGCTTTCAGAATAATATTTAGAACGTACTTGATAACAAGACGTCCTTCGCTCTTTCCTGGTACATCTAAGCTGTATCTTGTCTTCAAGAATTTGACGTCTTCCCTCAACATGTCTAAGCTCATTCCGTTTTCTGGCGTGTACACCAAACTAGCCCCAACCTATATGATATGGCAAAGTTATAACCTGTTTTCTTTGAAGAGAAAGGACACTCACAGCAAGGGCGCCCATTGTAGCAATATATCCACACTTTCCACCTTGGGTCTCTACAACAAACACGCGATCTCTGCTCGCACTCGCGCTCTGCTTGATAGCATCGCAAGCATCAACAAGCGCATTCAAACTCGTATCGCTTCCCAGACTGTAATCCGTCATGGGCACATTGTTGCTAATCGTAGCAGGCAGATGCACCATGGGGATGTGGAACGCGGGGTAGTGTTTACGTCCCTCATCGAGAAGGAGGAGCGCATTAAACGCCTCGAAGCCACCGATCATCAGGAGAGCGTCTAATTTGAACTCCTGAAATTTGGACGCGACTGCACCGATGTCAACGGATGGGAGGGTGCGGTTGGTACCCAGTTCAGATCCGCCTCGCACCATCCAAGCGTCGACGCCGAGCCAGGAAAGCTCGTCAATGTTGTCGTCCAGCAAGCCCCGGAAACCGTTGTGAATCGCGAGCGGAGTGTGTCCTTGCTTGATGCAATACCGAACTGCGGCTTTAGTCGCTCCGTTCATTCCTCCCGCAGGGGCTCCCATGCTAAATACAAAGGTGAATAAAATAAACGGAACAATTCAGAACACCGCTTACTGTAAAATACCAACACGCATCCTCTATTCCGACGCGGTAAGCTCAACGTTATAAGTGTAGAATTGTATCTCACCAGTTTGGGTGGTTTCTGCGTTTCTGTCTGCGCCATCGAAGCTATCGCACGGAAGCCGTGTAACATCTCCACGAATTCTGCACCACGGAGAGAAAGCGCTTCTTTGAAATCCTTTTTCTGCATAGCGTTTCCGACTGCCCTTGTCTATCCCAGAAATCAGAGTCAACTTTGGAGTTTTCAGGACCTATGTAACGTACCATTTCGACGGCCTCCATCAAGGGCACCCGCGTGATCTTGTTTTCTTGCACTCCGATCATGTACGTCGGGGTCCCTGGTGTCGCTTCTAAGAGAGCCTCTACAGCTTCTACACCTTGTAACGTGGGCTGATGAATATAGTTTAATATTTTTATGCCAATTATTGGTAAAGCTGCTCACCAAAATCCTGTCCCAAGCACAAGGCCTCCCGCCGCGCTGAGTGTGTCCAAGTGTAGTGACACGAGTATCCAGACCAAGGCGATCAGTGAGGATATCCTTGATATATTCAGCACGAATAGCATTCAGGTCCTTGTCGTGCGCACCCTCCGCGACAATGACGATAGTTTTCCGTTTTCCTAATTCACGATGCTGCATACAGTCAAAATGTGAGCAGACAGCTTCAGAGGCAAATATAAGTCACTAACACGGTGGATCTCCGCACACATGTTGTCTTCCCATGGCATAGTAACTGGAGGACGTTCGGGGATGAATATAAAATCTGCGCCGCCGCTACCCGAAATTGAGCTCTTGAAAAATCAGGAAGCAGAAAATGACGTACGCTATACCAGCCAACAACGCAAGCCAACCACAGTCCCGACCCATAACCTCCACTACAAACGCACGGGAGTGGCTATATGCTGTTGAATTGATGTTGTCGATAGATTCACAGATGCGCTGCAGCGCAGTAGGCGCGCCAATCGTCAAATCCGTCAAGGACATGTCATTGTCGATAGAACCAACAAGGCCAACAAGCCTGAGATGCCTATGCGCCTCGAGCTGAACATCGGTGATCAGGTCTGGGGTCAGATTCTAAGTTGGCAGGTATTATAAAATGTAGTATGTCTACGACACGCACTGTCTGCATGCAATTTCTTGATGATGTCAGGCCACTCGGACCTGAATATGTCCGCGCCTGTGAGTGAACCGTCACCACCACAGACGACGAGCGCGTCGATTCCTTCCTTGATAAGGTTAAACGCCGCAGAGGCCCGTCCCTCGGGAGTACGGAACGCCTTGGATCGCGCAGTACCAATCAATGTACCACCCTATGGGCACGGCAAGCAAGTTGCAAAATTAGCTAACTCCGGGCAAAGAAGAGATGAAGTGGGTTAAGCGCACCTCAGAAAACCATCCGCGGACATCGTCCCATCCAACGCGGACAATGTAGCGGCCTCTCAGCGTGCGCCCGCCTACAAACTCGCTCGTCCCGTCGCGCAGCAAGTCTCCGTCTCCAAAGCGCAGGTTATGGAGTAGATTATCGTCGGGGTGGTGTTTTGACTTCTTGAAAAGTGTATCCTCCGTCAACTTTACATCTCTTTCAATTTCAAGCGCAGACTCCGCGTTGACTTTGACCGCTTCAGCTTCTTCCTGGTTTCCGCGCACCAAGCCCTCATAGCCCTCGCGGACAACCCACATCTCACATCCTCTGCGGAAAGCCACTCAGCATGTTATAAGACAAGAAATATGAGGCACGCACTTGAGGATACCACATTTGACGATAGAACGCACGGCGGCATTCATGCCTGCGCTATCTCCCCCAGACGTCAGAATCGCGATCTTCATGATGGTTGGCGGTTGAAGTTGTGTTGATATTGCGGCTTGTCTCAAGTGCAATGTACGCGGTATGTCTGATAAGGATCAAATGTACGGACGGCACTGCGAGGAGTCTGGTCCTAAATTGGACCTTTGAGATGAAAGGCTGGAGTAAAGGACGAGATGAGAATAGAACAAAATGAGAATAGACAACGGGATATGCATACGTACGTCGCGTTCGAACGTGCGCCTATTTGAAGTTGACGGGGATTCTGCAAGCAGCGGCCTCCGTGTTCTGTTTGCTTGCTTTTTGAGCGCCGAATGTCAGTATTAACCTGGATTATCGTGATGTGCGGAAGTAGTGCCTGCGATCCTTGCAATCGCCGTTCGCCAAACAAGATTGACCGCTTTTCGGCCCTTCGGGAACTACGATCGAATTTAACGGTCTGTATGCATTTAGTCTCACTATGCAGACACTGAATAAGAGATGACTTACGAGCGCAGAATCAGAGTATCGACCTGCGGACAAGAGTGCGTAGAGAAGTTGGAAAAGGAGAGGAAAGGATGTCTCGTCGCGTCTCTGGCCCGTCACGCCTTTTCTTTGTTTGCCTTCTACACTCACCATCTCTCCCTCAACTCTCGCTCCTTAGGCCGTTTACAGAGCTCTGCTTTCATTCGATGGCCTCACTCAAACGACTAAAATACGCGTACTGCCATTCCTAGGATGGTTCAATACTAAAATTCACATCGCGACGCGTAGTGCACAGGTCAAAAACCAGCTTGTCGACTTCTCTGGGCTCCTTTTCTTCAGCATAAGCTCATGGCGCAGCCTTTGATAGTGCTGTAGGTCCTATTATCTGGAATTTTTGCACGCATCACACTTGTGCTCCCCACAATTCCGCCCTTGTCGACCCTTCGCGTCCCCTTGTCAAAAATCTGATTGTTCGTCCTCTATCAAGACTCGAAAAACGTCGGCGATTCGCTGAGAGTGGCGAAGGCGCCCAAAATCTGCAGCTTATCATGATCCAGAGAATGCTCAATCTAGCTGAAGGTGCATATATGCGCGTCAACCTATAATTCTCTGTCTGACAATCTGCCTTTGTACTTCAAGGCATACGCAGGTGCGGATAATTGCTCATTCAGGAACTGAGCGCAGGTGACAATTTTGTCAATATTCATAGCTTGATGGGAGCAGATTGGAGCTTATCAGCAGTCCTTCAGTGCTTCCAGTGTTTGGGCATCTTGGACTAGTGAGCTTTCCGAGTCGGATTACAATTGTCCTAGTGAAGCAATTGAAGGCCACCCTCGAGCCCCACGGAAAACAGCTATCTCTCATTCTCACTGAAAGTTTATAAAAGAAATCAATCTCCAATTCATATCAACCGTTGGAGCGGTTATCTTTTCCTTGCCATGATTAAGAGATAAAAGGGTCTCCAAGTGAAAAGGTAAACCTTAGAAGGCATCTTGACATTCGTCTCAAACCAAGATATTTTAATGGCATCATAGAGTTCACAGCTACTGAGAAACACGCAGGCAGCGGAAAGTGCACAGATGGTCTCGGTGGCTCAACTCCTCGAACGTTCACCGGGCATGATACGCGCAAGCCGCCATAAAATTCAGTAGAGCCGATTCCGTGTCCAGGCTGGGGAGGGCACTGACATTGATAAGAATAACAATCCTCAGCCGCCGTGTGCCGATCTGCTTTTATGATCGGCGACATATTGTTTTCCTTCCCATTTCCATTAGTTGTTTCCCCACATCTGCAAGGACATACACCATCATCGGTGAGTGTCTTCCTCGCTTACCCGTGGCAAGCGTGGAACGAGAGTTTTGGAGCGATTGCTCAGTCTTATCAGTTTCTCAGATAAATAGAAGCGGGTGCCTTACTTCAGAGGATACAGGCTGCGCCACCGCGTGTCCGTCCTCGCTGAACAAGAATCTAGAAGAAGATTTCCATACACGCACCTCGTCGCTTCTTGCTTTTAAACATCCCAGAAGCCTCTCACTCGTAGCATCAATCTGTTTTACGCCGATACCGATAGGTTCCCAAGTATCATGAGGACGCAGTCTCCTCGCACCCCGCCACCATCTTCGTATTCACATTCACCCAACTGCATACCGAACATCAATGCCTATGAAATAGCTAGCCGCATTGGATTGCAGCACCCCGACGAATCGCGTTCCAATCCTACACTCGCCACTTCACCGTCATACATATCCCTTCTCCCGCCCGAAATCATTGCAGAAATTTTCTTATATTGTATACCAGACGGACAATTCCCTCCACCGTATACCACCGAGGCACCTCTGTCGCTGGCCCATGTGTCCTCACAATGGCGCTCTATATCTATGGACACTCAAGAGCTATGGACCGCGCTCCACATCAACTACAAAGACCCCGCGGAGGACATTCCAGCGACAGATACTTGGCTTTCCCGCTCAGGCAACAAGCCATTATCCCTCTCCATCGCCATCGACTTCTCCGAACTCCCGCAGCAAGAGATACTCGATGCACTCTGCAAGTATTCCAAGCGCTGGAAGCATGTGCGTTTCGATTTTCGCCACCTCTTCTGTCCGCCGATGTATACCCTGGACATGGCCCTGAATGACGTCCCAGAGTTATCCACTTTCGAATTCCACGCGAGGGATGTCAGCAACATCAATATTGCACCTGTCACCAACCTCCTATCGTCTGCGCCCAAGCTTCGTGAGGTGACATGGGTTGACGATCTGGCCGATACCAATACCTTGCTGCAGCTGCCGTTAAGCCGCCTCACAAGACTCGCGTTGTCGATGGACCATGGGACCCTCGATTACCTCAAGGTCCTCAATGAATGCTACAATCTCGAGCATATCCGATTGACTCGGCCCTTTGCCCGTGCTCCCCAAGCCCATGAACCACTCTTTCTTCCCAAACTTACCTCGTTCAATATTTCCTCTGATATCATATCTCCAGACATGACAGGTCTCCTCGATCTCCTCATCCTGCCTGCGTTAACAGAGGTGCGCATCCATGGGGATACCGATAGGCATGGGCGTTCACATTCCTTCGGGCACGATGCGCATTCACATACCCATCAAGCGAACAACGCCTCTGCGCATTCTGCAACCGGAAATTGGGACCCCACGCCTCTCCTGTCACTCATCCACCGATCCGGATGTTCAGTCACCAGTCTATCCGTCAGCCTCCCCATGACAGAAGCAGCGTTATTGATGTGCCTCCGTGGGACGAGTAAATCGCTTGTCAAGCTATCTGTG
>QFFD01002813.1:0-19613 GCA_003314615.1 Pholiota microspora
TCCAGCACGGGAGCTGAATGTCGTTGCAGTAGTGTTTCGTCTAGTTGTATTCCGGCCTTTCACTTCGGAGGTCATTGTAGCCAAAGTCAAGTCTTCTGACGAAGATGGAATTAGACGTTCGTCATTCGTTCACTTCATGCACACGCTCATTTCTCATTTCGGGAATTGCAGTCACTGTCGGATTTTTCGACGACCTATACATTCCTGTCGCGTATCTTCCCCAACCCTCTGCCTTGTAAGCGTGTACGTTTGACCTACTGCCTTACAACAAACTTACTTGCATTCACGCAGTGACCCCAACGAACGCGCCCATTTCTGGCTTCCAGACTCCGAACTAACCACAACAACAGAACTACTGGATACACCTGTCTCAGAGCGCATGTACATCGACCAAGGAGAGGTTATACGCGTCCGTGTCGAGTCTGATGAATTTTGCGACGACGAACCAGGCCCCCCAAAAGTAACAGAGGGCGTGCAGATGAAGCGCGAGCCGAAGCGACCTCCATATGTTGTTTGTGTGAGTATCGCAACCTTCTTGGTCAGGCAGACTTTATTAACATCTTCTTTTTATCTAGTGTTCTATTTCAGAGCAAGGTTTGGGACCTGTCGCATGGTGGAACGGGGCCCCGCAAGTACAAGAGGGTGACGAGGAGATGGAGCAGGGTTAATACGACTTGCTCGAGGCAAGACTCTTTCTGTAACTTATATTGTTCGTGCTTATCGTACATAATGTTCTTCGCAGTTCTAGGTTGTTCAAAGTTAAGGACACTTCGAAAATTCTAGGAAAGGTGGCTTCTGACGTCCTCCTGGCACGGTAAACCCATGTTCGGTTCCAGCACACCGGCCGACTAGCTCAGCTGGTTAGAGCGTCGTGCTAATAACGCGAAGGTCTTGGGTTCGATCCCCACGTTGGCCAATGTAATTTTTTTTGTCAAATTTCCATCCAGTATTTTTCACATCATCTCCGGCTCCCATGGGGCCATGAGCATCTCTAGATTCAAGCCCATTAAATGGTACTTAAATATTATGCATCGTTTACATACGTTGAAGATTTTCTTTTGGGAGAATGTGAGAAGCAGAAAGTAAAATCGGCAATTCTCCGTGTGTGCCCTTTCATGGTATACAAAGCCACGTTTTACGGTGTTTTTTCGATAGGTAGGCTAAATTCTGTGACTTATGGCAGGGCACGAGGCAGATAAATAGTGAGACCGAAAATGAAATCTATTTTCTCTTGTCCAAACGAAGAAGCGTCCGAGGTATCCGAGATACAGGGCGCTCAATTGGATTTTTTGAGGTTTCCAAGGTCTCTTAAGTTAGTTGAAACGGTGTTGTAGGAACATTATCCAGGTAGGCGCAGATATCTGTCAGACTGAGCTTCCCCCCATCTCCGTGATCTCCAAGCCTGGGATCTTGTGCCTTTTTAGCCGAGGTATTTGGATATGAATATTTAACACTCGGATGTCAAGCATCGGAGCACGCTGGCATGAATCTATATAGCTTCGAAGAGAAAGAACTACTTTGCAGTTGTAGAGTTTGAGGGGAAGGCCAGTTCCGGGAGTTCGTGAGAGGCCGCCTGCAAGTCTTGATCTGAAGGCGGGCGCTAGATGTGTCTTTGTATCGAGTATTTCATTGGTGAGTACCCAGCTAACCATTTGCATAGATGTATATGCGTGCCTCGGGTTAGGTTATTATGCCCTTTCTCTTTTCTTTACTTAGACTCGGAAGACACGTGTGCTCGTCGTTGTTTGAGGAAATTTTAAGATTTACACGATGTAGATGATGACGTTATCGACAGACTATCTTAATTTATCTCCGACATCATCAAATGTACTGTGATATACGTGGAGAACCTCATAAATAGCGTGAAGTACTTGTTCAATGCCATGACACGACTGATGATCTGTGACATCCGGCGCACTTCTTATGGTCGGGCGAAAGGGACGCGCTAGAATCCGCAAAAGATGCAACGAGCTGTAAGCCCTCTGGGAGATAGACAACGGTGATTTGCCCATCTAGTTTTCTGCCTCCGGCTGATTGCGAATCTAATAGTAGATCTCAGGATTTGACGAGATCATGTTTATATGTTGTATGGATATAATGCTGCCTGAATCGTGCATTTTTCTGAATGGTGTGAGGTTAAAATATGAATGATATTCTCAACACTCCTTATTTGATGCGTCTTTTCTATTTCTGAGACGTTCAAGGTCAATCCAAGGCCTTCATTGCACAGTTGCGTTTGTGCCGCGCCACGGCGGTCCTTTAGTTGGTATACTAGTTGCCATATTGGGCTATATTTGATGCCATCATTGTGATCGATCACCCTTATCCGGAGATGGCGAGTCCTTGAGTGCGAAAAAATAACAAAATAAAGGAAAGACTGCCTTGTGTGCGTGGGTAGTCATAAACCTGAAGTATTAAGATTTGCGCAGTGTTATAGAGTTGACCAGAATCAATTGACTGAAGCAATCTGCGGATGCTTGGATATACACTGCCTCACAGCGGATCAGAGAGTTCGGTGCAAGTCAACATTTTAAATCAGCGTCCACAAGCTGTACATACTACGCAGTACATACTACGGTTCCAGTCATCCCTAAGACGCAACGCGACCCAAGTACGACTATCAATGCATCTCTTATCAGATCACGGATGATAGCTTACTCTTCTCTCGCTAATTACCAGTCTCATAGCCATGATTATTTTCAACGAATGAAATTGAACCATAGGAGGATACTTACAGTCCAAAAGATCCTCTGGAAGCCAAAAGAAGCTTCCGCTACGATCTCCAGGAAAGTCTCCCAGTGCGCCGTGAGCTAGCGAGCTCGATCATGCGGGTACTGCTTGCGGTACATAGATGGCAAATTGACTCAACTGCACCAGGATCTCGTCGGTCCGTCGCCCACCGGGAGGCGCGCAAGGAGAGATATGGTACTACTAAAGCCGGTTTTTGAGACGCTTGAACCACTGCTATTCCAAACCTTGATGTATCGGATGATTTCCCCTTCTTTCTCCTGTAAAGACGCTCCTGATGCATCGTGTGGAGTTACAGTCTGGTAATGCTTTTGCGATTGAATTCGTTCTCTCGCCTCTCAAGCTAAAATTTTTAAGATAAGCTTTCAACGACACTAGAATGCCATCGTACATGTGGAATAGAACTGCGCACTAATTGATTATATGCCGTCACACCCAACGCATGTTCAAGCAATTTTTTTTCACAGCCAGCAAAAAATAGTACGCGTCCATCCGGCAAAAAACTCATCATATTGATCTCAAAGTCTTTCCATACTCCCACTCGAAAGGAGAACGTTCAGGAATTAATTTCCAAATGACGAGTGTGCATCGGTACCATAACATCGTTTTACTTTTTCTATGATACCAGAGTCGACCTCGTTCATCAGCCTCCGATACACAATTATTCCATGCCAATTCACCATCTCCTCCGGGATTCGTGTGTGATGAAAATTGTTTCCAAGCCAGTCGCATCTGTAGTGTCTCGGTTGTGCGTTTTGCGCCATATCAATGAGAACTTTCATCAAAGGGTCAATTCTAGAGCCTGAGGGGGAAATCCTTTTCGTCAATCGGTTAGCGTGATTCAGCGTAGGCGTAGAACTATGTCAGTCGGGCTCAGTCCTCATTGCCACACTGGCCGACCAGTGTACCAACTCTCGTCTCACCTCACCGCTCAGTGATGTGTTTAGCACTCCAAATTCGCGAAGTTACACCTCTACACCAACGTGGCCGTTAGTATATTAAGGGTAAAGCACAATCGTGGTAGGTCATTCATTAAATCCCCACATACTTCATCAGACCTCAGCTACTGACATGTACACCAATCCTTTCGCAGCTGCTTGGGGCTCCCAAGACCGCGACCAGAATAATTGGCTGTCTAACGTGCCGCCAACATTTGGAGCGTTGCCTACTATGGGGGACATTCAGTCGTCTATAACATTCAACTTCGTCATGGCCAACTCCAACATCCTGACCTGCAGCGTTTATGGGGCTAATTCGACTCCGTATTTTTCTGTGACCACGAACTCGACATCCACCACCGTCTCTCGAAGAAGCGGGGAAATGTTCGCAGTAGTCTATTGGCAGCGCCATGCTACTATTCAAGCCAGCGGTATCATTGAGCACCAAAGGACTGCCCAATGGCTAAGGTTGTCTCAGGATAAAAGGTATGTTGATGGAATACATCCGAACTACAGGATGGCAGCTCATACGAGTCACCACATAGACGTCGGACTATGGTCGTCGGAGGGCGCACTTATACTTGGATACCCTGCGGTAACGCTATTTGCGTAAGTCCACATTAACGTACCCCTGGCGATATGAAGAATTGAGCTTACTGAATTGATTTGTTTTCATCAGCTTCATGGCGAGGATACCAGTTCAGCTGGAGAGCTCGCGCGGATCACGCGTGTCAACGCGCAAGTCACCCTGCAGTTGACCATGTCTGCATTCAACTCCGGAATATTTGAGCCATCGGTTTTGGCGACAATCCTTTTCCTCAGCGGCAGGGATATTGATTGATGGCTTCCCGAGGTCCCCGACCTGATACGTGATCGAAGTTCCGTGGCGCACCAGGTGGCTATGTCGACGACGACTCCGTCGGAATTGATCCGGGCACAAACACTCATAGGCGCCCGAATATTTATTAAACAAATTAGCTTGCAAAGACTTTTGAAGTATAGAATACATGTAATTTATCTCCCGTTTATTTATTTATATAGACATGCCTGTATAGATGAGGCTATTCCGCTGCTCGTAGTGCTACAAGTTTCCTTTTTGAGGCAGTATTTCCGCTTGGGAAGGACGCAAATAGCAAATAGATCGTTCAGGAGATTCGTCTGAATCGGATCGGTAGAATAACTGGGGTTAGGTTCGGTGTATCTAAAGCCGTGGGGTAGACTGTTTCATGGGATTGAGAAGGTCGTTTCGAGTCACTTGGGACTTCTTGAGCGGGAATACATGACGTTCTATTGAAGTAATTGGAAGTTCTTTTTGTGAACTAAACGCAGTGTCTTCGGTCTGGTATACAGGGAAACAAACTACTTTCCATCCAGCGTGAAGTGAATGTCAACTACAGAAGGTCTGCCTGAGATGCAACATGAAAACGCAAAATTCATCGCGCTGATGCTTTCATTCCGTTCCTCCATGTACGAGCGGAACGGGGACATCGTTCCGAGATGGAATCGCCCTTTACCCTGGGCAAGAAAAGGGATGGTCCAGGCCCAGCGCAAAAGCGGAACCAACGACCCCGCAGCCCGCGAACGTAGCGAAAATAGTCCTGCAGCCATGGTCGGTCAAAGCATACCGTGCATACCAGTCTACAACCTGCACAATCACAACATCAATTCCAAAAAAATGTCGTTGTGTAGTGAGTGCGCAGCACCTCTGGGCGCTAACGGTCTACGCATCTATGGGGTGACGACGAGGGAATAGATCTAGCAGTCGTTCCTTTGCTTTCCATTAACTTAGACTTTCCGGTCCAAACAAACAGAACTGTGTTAGCAATCAGAAACTGCGATTGATACGGACTGGGCTCGGACTGTGGTGTCGATGGGGAGTGTGGGGGTGGGTGGGTGAGCTGTTGACCTGTGCCTTTACCCAAAAGAATGAAAAATGCGAAGGTTCGCGGGATGCAGACAGATATTGTTAGGCCTACGATCAAATCGCCTGCGGTCTCTCAGACTGGGAATCAAAAGATTATAAGTATTGGCAATTGGACTTGTTTTCACGCCAACCAACTCATGGGTGAATGATTGATATAAGAAAAAAGGTAGGATGTTGAGTAGGATTGTCGGCGTCTGCCAAAAGAAAATCAATTGTGAGTCGCGACAGGAACAAGATACTGAGTGCTTGATCACTCACTTGGGCTTTGATCGTCATTATCAGCGACATTGACAGTCCAACATCGACAGTATGTTGCGTTGATTTGTGCCTAGATTAACGATGAAAATCAAGTCAAGTTCCTATAGCGTCCAATTATTGAACCAATGGGCGTCATGTTCATTTTGCATCGTTTATTGACAAGTTGTACCTGTTCGGGAAGCACGATATACTGTTTAAAATGAGATAAAAATATGCGTCGCATAGCCGTTCAATCACCACACACTGTTGGCATTCCGGTCGTAGCTAGACGTCATGGCGCCGTTGCATCACATTACTGGTGGCGAATTTACATCGTAGGCGTCTAATACCATCATGATGCGGCCATAGATCTTTAACGCTGGGTGTGAGGAGTTGTGGCTATCGAATGAAGGCCCCGAGACGACAGCATCTCCTGATAGGATGTGCTCTGGTGACTGATGCAGGATCTGAACATAGCAGTTTTGATTATTCCTTGAACTGAGGCATTGCTGTCATGTATCATGGGCTGTGTTTATTGATGAACAAAAAATGAGCGACGGCGGCGGATTGTGGTACCCACTACATTGTTTCATTGGGGAGCCGAGGGAGGCATCACAGGTTCTCCTTGCGGTCCTTCTTCGTTTTGCGCTCCTCCTTCAATGCATCGGCGAGTTTTTGGAGCTGGACGGTGACTGCTGTGTTTCCGCCCTGGGCCGAGGTGCTGCGCGCCTGGAAATCCTCGAGAAAGTCCTCGAGCCGGCGCTGTGTAGCCTTGAGTGTGATTGGCTTGGAGGACAGCGGCTGTATGTGGACGGGTGGTGAGAGCGGCGGGTCCATGATGGTAGTGGTTGGAGAAGAAAAGACACTGGCGGGCCGGGCAGGGATATTTTTAAAGTTGAGCGAATGTGGGGTGACAAAATCGTACGAGGCTTTTTAAAAACGGCATTGGCGTCGACTGTTCCTCTTTGAATTTCCGCTCATCATGGCCGTCACAAACTGGCTCGCCCTCCTACTCACCCACCCGCTCGAGTTCAGGACGCTCGTGCAGTTCTCTCTCTACCATGAGCAAAAACGGGATATCGCGGCCTTGAAGGAGCATCCCACGTCCGGCTGGGACAGGCAGTCTATGCGTCGCTGCTGGGAATTTCTCGACATGACCAGCAGAAGTTTCTCTGCCGTCATAAAGGAGCTCGAGGGGGATTTGGCGCGCACGGTACGTGTCTTGATTCCTAGCGGTAGCAACGCATGTTCTGCACGATGTGTCATTCGTTCGGCCTTCTCCCGATGCCTGCAGCTATCAGGTAGAAAAGGGAGAAATTGCCATATATGACAATCGGGTGGGGAGTATCCTAGGATTTAACCCGCAGACGCGCGCCAGGGCTTGATTCACGTTTCCGGAAATGTATACTGACGAAATATCACAAAGATTGCTCTGTTCTATCTAGTTCTCCGAGGTCTCGACACAATTGAAGATGATATGACAATTTCGGACCACATTAAACAACCGATTCTACGCTCCTTCCACGTACATACTGTTACACCGGGGTGGAAATACGACGGCTGTGGCCCCGCAGAAAAGGATCGTCAACTACTCGTCGAATACGACACAGTTGTCGATGAAGTCAATAGACTTCTCCCCGAGTACGTTTTCGCATCCCATTTGAGTCCTTGTGTCATGGACTGACGCGTCGAGTCAGATACAAGAACGTCATCATTGACATCACTCTCAAAATGGAAACGGGGATGGCCGATTACGCGCACAAGGCAGCAACAACTGGGTCTATTTATCTCGAAACCATAGCAGAATACGATCTGTATTGCCATTACGTCGCTGGTCTGGTCGGCGAAGGACTTTCCCGGATATTCGCAGCATCAGGGAAGGAAGCAGAATATGTTGGGTCTCAGCTGGAACTGAGTAATTCTATGGGACTCCTGCTCCAGAAGACCAACATCATTCGAGACTTCCGTGAAGATGTCGACGACAAGCGATACTTCTGGCCAAGGGAGATTTGGGGTAAAGAGGAGTATGGCTTCAAGGAGATGAAGGAGATGACTAGCACAGAACCAAACGTGGTGCGCCGCGCGACGTGGGCTCAGAGCGGAATGGTCCTGGACGCGCTGAGACACGCAGTGGACTCCCTGGACTATCTCAGAATGCTAAAGAATCAAAGTGTGTTCAACTTTTGCGCGATCCCCGCTTCCATGGCCATTGCGACTCTTGAATTGTGCTTTATGAACAAGGAAATGTTCCAGCGGAATATCAAGATTCGCAAAGCCGAGGCTGCTAAGGTTCGTCTATCTGTGCATCGAGCATTGATGCATATATTCAAATCACCCTTTCCAGCTTATCATGCGATCTACGAATCCCCGAGAAGTTGGTATCATATTCCGGGAATACGCACGGCGGATCCACGCGAAAGCGCTCCCATCAGACCCCAACTTCATTCGTATCTCTATTGCATGTGGCAAGGTATGCTACGATAATATTTTACCAACTGAGGTCGCTGACCTTACCCTTTGTACCAGATCGAATCGTGGTGCGAACATAACTATCCATCCTTCGTTCACTTCTCCAAGGAAACGGGCAAGCAAACTCTCGATCCCGCTGATCCTCGAACCAAAGTCGTGTTGCGGCAACAGGAGATCGAGACTGAACTGGCAAGGAAAAAACGCTTGGAAGATATCCGTAACGGGATCGCCAACGGATCGGCTACTGAACAGGCGCTACTGCAGACGAAGGAGATTAGTCAGGGCGAGTTATTGATGTACGTTGGAGCTGCGTTTTCCGTCGTCATCGTGCTCAGCCTGGCCATAATATGGGCACTGGTCAAGTTTAGCGATTGATTCTTCTTTGTCTTATTTATATCTTTCGTCTTTCCAGCATATACTAGGACCTTTCTATTTGCTGTTACATATATGATACCTCTTCTACTTCCTAGTTTTTGCTCTTCTCCTTGACACGCTTATCTATTCCCTTCCGTTCCCAAAAAAAAATTAATTCAGGCTTGAGATTCGATATTTCACCTTGCGTTTCTCTTTCATTTCCTCATAGTGAAACATATCCACCTCTGTATATCTAATGTTTGCTACAGCTCTTATTTTCGACTGGCTTCCGACATACTTTCAGTACTTAGATTGTATTTTGAGCGCTTATATGCGCTGGGGCCGTGGCTGTGCTAATTGTTTATTAGGAACAAATACCATTTACGAGCAATAAAAGTTGAACTCTCGATAATCCTCTTTCTTTCTTAACCATGACTGACATTGTTATTGCTATACTACAAATTCAAGGGGATTGTCCCTTGACTCCAATGCAGAACTCATTTCTGTCTCAACCCTTGCCCATGCACGAGACGGGCATTGATCGCGATTTGCGACTCGCCCCTATCGACCGGACATCTAACTTTCGATCCTCATGACAGAATTTTGGTAAGATACTTTTTGAGCACATATATCTTATTTGCTATTCAAGAAGTCCCAAGTTGTTGCATCTAGATGATAGTTATCTCGCTGAAACTACTTTTTGGAGTTTCTTCGGCCGCTCACTAAACTGGACACTTCAACGTTATTCGATTTGTTGTCACCTGCCCCATTCTTGAAGGTATGGACATGTCATATGTCAACTCTTCACAACCAACTTTTCATGAATTTCCATAACTCAATCAAAACTCAGCAGGATATTTTCTATTTCGAGCGTATATCTGCGCTTTTATTCCCTCCTGTTGCCGCATATATAGCGGTGGAAAGCAACCCCAGTTCGCTTTCCTTCGTCTTGGAGATCTGGTTCCTCACTTAAGTCGCACTGTAGCTGGTCGCGACCTCTGGATGGGACACACGTGCTTCCAGATGATTCTCTACCAGGACTTCTCAATTCTTGCGTTCATGGAGTGCTCTCTGGATATTGTCCAACGATTGTTAAGTGCCTGAAATTGTTTTAGATGATGCACGTTTACTGGGCTTGAAATGGTTCGTCTTTGTGAGTGTTCAAAGCCTATTCAAAGTCTAGCAACTTGACTCGGACTCGTTCATCGAGCTTGTGTATGATGAGATTCCCCTTGTTGCTCTGAATCAAACGCTATCAATTACTACCCTGATCACTGATAGTATGCTCAGGTTTTTGCTTTCTATTTGCGATCAATCTTCGGACAACGTCCGCTTTGCGCAGAAGAGGAACAGAAGGGGCCATCCCGAATTTATCGCCGTCATGACCAAATATAGACTTGACACGTTTGTCAGCGTACGAGTCAGGTCCCACGGCGCACACGGTCCCCAGCGGCTCGGAAGTGTGGTATTTCATCAGCGCACTCTTATCTGCAGTTCCTTACTTGCTACGTCCGCCTTTGAACAGCTGTCTTCATCGCTTTTTCCTACTTCCCGTACTTGCTCGCTGCTTACCGCCTCACTCTCAACTCAGCCCATCGCGAAATTTCAGACCCAAGACTTTGTATTCGGACAGCCCGACCTCATTCGAAGGAGCCTTGCTACCAAAGTCTCCTTCTTTAGGTCGCTCGGTCTCATTTCTACTCAGCTGCATGAGCTTGCTCCATGATTACTTCAACACACGGAACTTGCAGGGCTTTCGGCGTCTGCTTGACAATTATGCCGAGCGTGGATCCACCACCTCGGCACCGTCGTCGGGAGCTCTGGGAACAAACTACACGGGTGGTGGAGGAAAGTCGTGGACTCGTACCGGTGGAGTGACGAACGCTTTTGCTTGCGAAGTCAATGCCAGAGATTGGTTGGGACGAACCGCTCTCCATCTAGCGTGCACCGCTGTCGAGAATATCGAATACGTTCAGGCTCTCCTCAAGCACCCTAACATCGACGTCAACCTTCCTGATACCGAAAGTTTTTGGACCCCACTTCATAGGGCCTTGTATGCAGCTAATCTGCCCGTAGCGTATGTTCCTTGTTACTTGCCGTCTTCCCTAGTTCGTTGACGTCATCATTCGAAGACTGCTTCTTTTGCAACGACCAGAGATCGACAGCTCGCTGAAAGACTTGGAGGGTTACACCGCATTCGACTTGTACAATTCTACCGTGAATGGAACGAAACCTAACGCAGGGGGTCCCGACGCGGAGTTGTACACATGGGGTGCTAATCAGTATGTTTTGATCATAATATCTGTTCATTCTTACTGACCGTATCATCTACAGCAATGCTGCTCTAGGATTTCCAGATGGAAACGACAGAACATATCCAGACCACGTCAACATACAATCGAAGGAGACGCCATCCACCTGGGCAAAATTGAGTGTGTCTACTCGGTTTTCCCCGATACATGTACGGCAGGTTCAGATGTCCAAACTGCATACAGGTGTGTGAGAGCATGTTGTCAAAATACACTATCTTATCCATACACTATCGCAGTTATTGTTACGCAGGAGAAAGAAGGCAACCTTCGCCTCTGTGGATTCGGGAGCGGTGGTCGGTGCGTCTCCTTTCTCTGGCATGCGCTAGCGTCTCGTTGACCTCGCATTGCAGCCTTGGTCCTGCTCAACATACACAATACAACTTGAATATACTACCATCTTTCAGCATGGAAGTTGTCAGCGTAGCTCTTGGCCAGGATCATACGCTGGCACTCACAAAATCGGGCGAAGTCTATTCTTGGGGTCTGAACCGTTTTTCCCAACTTGGATACGTGGTCGAAACGTCAAGTTCTGCTACCGGTCGCATTGAGGAACCTATTCAAAGTATCCCAAAGAGAGTCGTTGGGTTTTTACGAAAGGAGGTAGTCCGCGGCGTCGCAGCCAGCAAAAATGCATCCGCTTGTTGGACGAAGGATGCTGTCTTTACTTGGGGAACAAATACAGGCCAACTTGGTATGTGTATCTTTTTTTCTTCCCTATATACTGTCTATCCTTAATTACATCTTGCAGGATATGATAAGAATGCTCAACCTATTCAGATCACGCCTCGGCCAGTGACCAAATTTTCGAATACTGTCATCGAGCTTTCTATGAGCGTACGTGTTACACAATCTGTTTTCGCCGTATTCTCCCTGTTAATCAAGTTGGTTCCAGGATAACGTCCTCGTAGGCTTACTAGTGACGAGGCACGTAGAATGTATCTGGAATGACATACATTATCGAATAAGGTGCGCCATCTTGCCCTAAAATACCTGCGAAGTCGCTCACCTTCTATCAGTTTTCCACTGAACTCATTCCCCACTGGTATCGAACCGTACCGCCCACCTCAATCTATAAAGGATTCACTTATTCTGAAAGTAACCTGTTGCGACGAGACTTTTGCTGCTCTCTCCCTCAATGGCGAAGTCTTCACATTTTCTCCTCCGAAGTCGAGCGGGGACAACTTTTCGAGAGAAGGGAGGGCGTTCTCTCCTCAGAGGGTGTGGGCGCTTAGGAAGAAGTTCAGTGCTGTCAAAGTCAGTCCGCTGCTCTGAACTTTGGCCAATATGTCCACCTGTACTCATTTCCCCTTCCTTAGGATGTTGCTTTGGGATCCGAAGGGTCCATCATCATTTGCACGGAATCAGGTCATGTTTTCGTTCGGACCAGGAACAGCAAAAATGCATCCGCCAAGGCTTTCAAGTTCGAGCATATCCCTTTTTTGCAGCGCGTAACCCAAGTTTGTGCTAACAGCACGGGAGCTTTCGGTGCCCTCAGGGTTGACTACCAGCCTACTGCGATAGAGATAATCGGAAAGTCCCTCGCTCAAGATTTAAAGCAGGTTCAACCTTACCTCAAGTTATATACCAGCGACGAATTCGAACAACGTGCTGCTGCACATTCCTACACATTGAAGGACGCCTCGCATTCTCCCCAATTAGACGATGAGCCAGAAGATCAGGGCATAGAAAACGACATTTCGGACCTTAATTCTTTATGCGAAATCATTGCCTCCGAACGTCGAATGCGGAAACAGCATGGGGGAAGCATCGATTATATCGGCGTTCACCTTCCTTACGCCGCGGATACGATGTTACACCTCCAGTCCGGCGAACTGTTCCCTACTCACCGTGTGATTCTTGCTGCCCGCTCTCGTGTCTTCGCGTCCATGCTCCGTGGCTCTGGCAGTATCACCGATGGCAAGTCTAGTATCAGCATCAAGCTTCTCGCAGCAAAACCTGGCCCAGGTCTTGGAGTCACCAAAATCTCTCGACTCGCGGTTTCTAACTGCCAGCCGCTCACTATTTTACTTTTGTTGCGATACTTATATTCGGACGAACTGCTTGCTGTATGGGACCGACGAATTGGGACTGTGATTGCAAAGCAAGCTGCACTGTTTGGCGTGGATCTTTCTCAAGTGAAGACGGAATTGCAACATCTTGCAACACTATTAGAGCTACCTGCTCTCACTGAAGCCTTGCAAGCCCCTGTGAAACGAGAGCCGCATCCGACGATGGCGAAGCATATGAACGACTTGTTCGAAAACGCCCAGGAGTCAATATTAAGGGCGTCGCCAATTGCACCCGACGTTGTGCTGCAGTTCCTAGACAAGGATATGTATACACACTCCGTTATATTGCGGTCACGATCGCCATTGTTTGCGAGTTTCTTCGATTTGGAAGATTGGTCAAAGAATCGTTGGACTGCAGATGGAATGGTTTGGGTCAACATGAAACACCTCGACTCCCACGTCATGGAATTTGTTCTGAGATTTGTATGTTGTGACAGCGACGAAGAGATGTTCAGGTATCTTGGTATGCCGATCGTCGTACAGCTTCCTCTTTTCTTACTGACGAAAACACTAGACTTCATCAAGTCAGTAGAAGAGCTGATACCATTCATGTTTCAAGTACTCGCAGGAGCGGTATGTCAATGCTTCTGTCTTGCGCTCTCACGTTCTTCTGATATTTGTGCAATAGAATGAATTCCACTTGGACCGCCTTATTCTCATTTGCTCCTCGATTATCTTGGAACACGTCAACATCGGCAACGCCTGCTATATCCTAGCTGATGCGACGCACTATCGCATCCAACCCCTGATTGTCAAGTTACAGGAATACATCTGCGTCAACCTTGAATCCTTCCTCGAATGCCATATATTGGACGAGATTTCCTACGCGCTTACGAAGCAGTTATCGAAGTTCACGAGGCAACGCCAGATCGACAAGTCACCGTTCTCGCGGGGTGATGGATATGCCAAAGCTATGCTGGAGAAACACGCAGAGTGGTTAGCGTTGCAAGATCTACCCCAACCGACTCTGAAGCATACATTCGTGTTCAAGAAGGATATTTCCTCCGCGAGACTTTCTCCTCCGACGCCCATCAAGAAATCAATCTCGACTACTTCTACGACTACAATTGAACTTGCATCTTCTCGCACAGTCCGACGACTTCCCTCTGGAGACGACATCTTTCTCATGGATGAGCCAGAACTACAGAGTGGACCTAGTAAAACTATCGAAAGCAACCCTGTTTGGAAAGCTCATGGCACAGTGCCCAAGTAAGATTGATCTGGAAGGTGTGTTTGGGAGAGGTACCTGATTTCTTTTGTACAGGGTGGATATGAAAGCTGTCATGGCGGAAGCGGCAGCGGCGAACCAGAATCGACCTGTCATACCGCGCTCCGGCGCATCCAAAGCAACGGCACCTCGTCCGACTGAGGCCTCGACACCCACCAAGAGCTCACCACGAAATGAAGCACCGCTCACATGGCGGGCCATTCCCAAGCCCAACGTCGAACCTATTGGATCACGAAGTGAAGGACCGTCAACTCCACGCACTCCATTGTCAACGCCGACTTTAGCAGTCAAGGGTATGTTGAGTGGTACACGCCCACTGGCATCGCCGTCTGCCGGTGTACGGCAGCCATCCACCGCTGCTTCTGCGGGTCTTGGACCTGTTATCACGCCTACGCGGCAGGCACCTTTGAAGAACGGCTCTCCGCACGCCCGAAATATTGTGTAAGATTTACTGCTTATCTGAGTGTCCCACATTGATGTTGTTCAGAGGTGGGAAAGCTTGGACGTTGCCGCCGGTGCAGCCGATCGCGGAACCCTCTCCTTCTGCACGGGGGGTGTCATTTGTTGCTATACAATACTCACAGCAAGAGCAGACGACGCCTGTGAAAGATAAACGGACATTGCGAGAAATACAAGAAGAAGAACATGCCCTGCAAGAAGAGGCAGACTTCCTGAAATGGTGGACAGCTGAAGAGGAGCGGGTGCGACAGGAGGCCCTTGCACGCGCCCAATTGCACAACAAGAAACGAAAGAAAGCTGGACAGAAGACAGAAAGTACGTCGTCTTCTGCAGGGCCTTCACAGGGACCTAGAAAACCGCACAAACCACGGCAGAAGAGCGCGGTCGGCTCGTAATCCTAATGCTAATGTTTATACATATTCTATGCTACACTATATGTAATATATAGATCTATATCTCTATGCTTCTTCCGTCGACAGTGGGGGATTTTCGTCGGGGTTGACCTCCGAGTCGGGGTGGGCCAGAGTCGGATCGGGTGCATGGTTGTCCATGACGTCTAGTCTGCCGTCGTTCACGCGAATCATGACTGTGTCTCCGTCCCGAATTGTGCCGCGCAGCAGTTTCTGCGCTAGCGGGAAGAGTACGTCTGTGCGCACCACGCGCGCAATCGCTCTCGCGCCGTAGACGTCAGAGTACCCGTGCTGCACAAGCCAATCGCGTGCCAGGTCGTCGACGTCCAGGGTGATCCGGCGGTGCTTCAAACGCTCAGCCACATCATCTAGACGGAGAGACACAACACGCAGGATCGAGCTGCGCGACAGCTTGTTGAAAACAAGCATCGAGTCAAGACGGTTGAGCAGCTCAGGTGGGAAGTATTCCGAAGTGCGTTCAAGTACTTCTTTCTTGGCCTCTTCGGTCACTTCACCTGTCTCCTTGTCGGATGCTGACGGATGGGCAAGAATATCGCTTCCAAGATTGCTGGTCAAGCAAATAATGGTGTTCTGCGTGGAATGTCAGCAGATGAATACAAGTCACTATATCAGAAAACATACCTTGAAATCAACCTTCCTGCCTTGACTATCCGTGATAGTTCCCTCGTCTAGAATTTGGAGTAAAATCATCGCTACGTCCTTGTGCGCCTTCTCGAGTTCGTCCAGCAATATCACAGCTATAGAGGCATAAGTAATGGCGCGAGCAACACCAAATACACTTACCGTAAGGTTTACGACGGACTGCCTCCGTTAACTGGCCACCTTCTTCAAATCCGACATAGCCAGGTGCAGCACCAATTAACCGCGAGATTGTGTGCCGGTCATGATACTGCACAGGAGATAAATGTTGAATGATAATCTGATTTATCAAGTGAGTAACGTACTTCCGACATATTGATTGTGATCAACCCTCGTTGTTCGTCGTTGTACAAGAACGAGGCAAGCGCTTTGCAAAGCTCCGTCTGCATGAAGAGAAAAAAAATAAGTTCTTAATTCAAAATGAGCACACTATTGTGCATACCTTTCCAACACCAGTGGGCCCCAAGAACAAGAAAGATGCTACCGGCCTATTGGGTGCTTGTAAGCCTGCTCGTGAAATCCGTACTGCGTCGCTGATAGCCGTCACGACGTGATCTTGACCGACAACGCGCTTTTGCAAAGCTTGTTCCATCTGTCCAAACAATGAGCTCGATGGTAAACGTGTTAATCGAGTAGAACGTACATGGACAAGCTTATCCCTTTCGCCCTTGAGCAAATTCTGGACAGGGATACCAGTGGCTCTTGCCACAACACGCGAAATATCACTTGAAGTAACACGATCGTGCAGTACCATGCCCAACGCCGCTTCGTCATGTGCTTCCGCCTCTTTCTCCGTAGGCAGTTTCTTTTCCAAATCCGGGATTGTAGAGAACCTAAGTCGTGAAGCCAACTCATAGTTACCATTCCTTTGGGCAACTTCAAGCTGGTACTTGGTGTCCTCCAATGTTCGCTTTATATCTTTTATCTTCTGGAGGCGTTCACGTTCTAAATTGGATAGTAAGCGACATGGACTCGGATGCTTGGGGAGTAAAACGCACCGGCCTGCCACACTGAGGTCATCGCAGATGCTTCTTGTCGCTTGATGAGCAAGTCATTCTCGACTTTAGTCCGCCGTTCGACGCTAAAAACGTCTGTTTCCTTCTTTAGACTCTCCAACTCGATTTGAAGAGTTATGATTTCCCGATCTAGGGCCTCGAGTTCGTCAGGTTTGGATTCCTGAGCGAGTCGAAGAGAAGAAGCTGCTTCGTCGACCAAGTCTATAGCTTTGTCTGGTAGATATCGGTCGGAAATATAACGAGCGGAGTATACAGCAGCTGTAGAACACCAGAGTTATATATCTCAATTTCGCTTTGAACATTACTTTGAATCCAGACTTACCAGTGACAAGTGCACCATCAGAAATCTCAACTCCATGATGAACTTCATATTTTGATTTGAGGCCCCGCAAAATTGAAATTGTACTGGCCACTGTGGGCTCGTCAATTTTTACCGGTTGGAATCTTCTCTCAAGTGCCGCGTCTTTGCCGATTGTCTGTCTATACTCGTCCGCTAAAACAATTGTAAGATCTTGTTTGGGCGAATATTGGGCAGAATGAACATACGCGTAGTTGCTCCCACTAGTCTGAGTCCTTTTGCGAGAGCGGGTTTGATCATTTGACCAGCATCAATACTTCCCTCAGCTTTACCGAGATTGAAGAGAGTGTCTGGAATTGATGTAAGCGACAGAACACGCAAACAATCAGGGAAATACACGCACGAACTTCATCGATAAAACAAATGACGTTTTCGCTCTATTGAACATCATTAAGTATCGGGTATGGATAGGCAAAAAGTGCAACGTTTGTACTCACTTCGGCCTCAATATCACGCAGGAGCGCTTTGAATTTCTCTTCGAATTGACCTCTTATCCCTGAACCAGCCATGATTGCAGCAAGATCAATTGAAAGAACGCGTTTGTGTTGTAGGGACTGAGCTAGCATTAGCATAGAACGCGGAATACGTGGAGAAATACGCACCTCTGGGACTTCTTTAGCCACAATCCGGCTTGCCAGTCCTTCCAAGATTGCGGTTTTCCCTACGCCCGGTGGTCCGATGAGCTAGAAAAGGTTCGTTAGAAACATGAAATTCGACGAAATTATTGTTCAAGGGATGCATACCACAGGGTTAGACTTCGTTCTTCTTGACAAGACTGTAATATTTTAGATTAGAAACCCGTTTACTTTGCGGAGGCTTAGGGTTCGGCTGACTTACTTTGAATTGTGCGCTTGATTTCTAAAACAGCATGAATGAGTCCAATATTTAACGTGTTAAATCCAACGTACCTTCATCTCTCCCGATGGTTGGATCCAGCTTTCCTTGCTTTGCCAATTCGGTCAGATCCACACTCTACGGAAATGTATGTTATCAGCACTTGACAGCATGGATTCACAATATAAACACCCACGTACGTATTCTTTCAAAGCTTCACCCTTCTGTGCTTGCTGTCCGAAATTGAATCCTGGAAATCCGGCCCCACCTCCGTTTCCTCCAGGTCCTCCCGGACCACTGGCGTAATGTCTCAAGCTCGAGGCTCCCCCGCGAAGTGTGATGCAAGCAGAAGGAACGAGAAGGAGAGGACCAGGATGTGTCCGTGTCCGTGCATACTGTGTGGAGATTCTAAAGGATTGACTTGTTGACAAAGACGACAAGTGGCGAGTATGTCGCAGGGCGGAATTTCGGGATACTAGGGTCCGCAAGCTGCGCAAAGGTAGAATACTAGCCATGCTGTTATTGGATGAAGAATTAGTGAGACAGTGGTCGTGGCGGTCGTAGGTTAAGGAATGAGAGGTCTTGGATCTTGGCGAGTCAAATAGTTAGGTTTCTGAACGAAGATGCCAGAAATTTCGCGGCGTCGCTCGCGACGTCAGAGTCGAAACACCGGGCCGATCTAGGGCATTTCTGGACCGTGATCGAATATTCTCACGGTGTCGATGATCCCGATCGTGATCATGATCGTTCATCTTTGACCACTAGTGACTGCTCCTGACTGCTATCTTGACTACAATCGTCTGCACGCAATGACAGAGAGGACAGACAGCGAATGGGAAAGCTTCATACACGAGAAGATCTCTCAAGTCCTCTCTGAATCAACTGTCACTGAATCAACACCGTTAGCGTCAGTATTGACGCCTGAAGATCCACGTTTTCCGCTGGCGATAGACCATACGTTATTGAAGCAAGACGCGACTCCAGCGCAGATATCAGTTCTCTGCGACGAGGCCATCAAATATGGTTTCAAAGTCAGTTTTCTTCCTCTGCGCTTGGCCTTCGGTCAGCACTCACTTCGAGCTAGTCATGTTGCGTAAATGGGTTATATGTGAAGTCTGTGGTCGAGCATCTGCGGAACTCACAAACGATCGCGTGCTGTGTCGTTGGATTTCCTCTTGGTGCGGGATCTGCTGAATCGAAAGCATTGTGAGTAAAGTTATGATGTGCATAGATGAAGTATGTAAACGAACCACTCAGTATTCGATAGCGAGGCGCGAAACGCTATCGAAAATGGCGCTTTAGAAGTCGATACCGTCGTTCCCCTTGGGCTCCTGCTGTCAAAGCCTATCCAATACTCCGAGCTCTTTCAGCACCTTCAGACGATCGTCCGTGCTTCATTTCCCATTCCCGTAAAGGTGATATTGGAAACTGGACTTATACCGACTCCCGAACTGAAAGTTGCCGCATGCGTAATCGCAGCAGAAGCTGGAGCAGCGTTTGTCAAAACATCAACTGGGTTTGCGTCTGGGAATGGAGCTACAAAGGAAGACGTCAGTCTGATGTACCGATCCGTGCGTTATAAGGGAAATGTAAAGGT
>QFFD01002815.1:0-10535 GCA_003314615.1 Pholiota microspora
ACGATGCGTGTGTATTACGGATTGCTCCCAGCTCAAGCTCTGCGTAAGAGTCGCCGCTGATAGATATTCGGTTTCTGGTTTCCATGGCTATTCGGACACGTTCATGTGCGATATCATGGTTTCTTTCCGGGGTGACTGATCAATCAATCGTGCCACCCACCGCCAAAAAATAACTGCTGATGCCAAGCCCTGCCAAGACTATGCTTTCTATACATCGATGATGCAAAAATAGCTCGCGAGCGCCAGAAACGAAAGATTCGTAGGGAATCTATCTGCCAAATGCTACAGTGGGCGGTGGTATGCTGCTATACGACTGTCATGTATGTCAGTCGTATTGGTTTGTACCAGTCTAGTGGGCATGTATCATTCAGAGTGTATGATCATGGGGGACGTGGTAATATCGATTTCAGCATATAAATACTATAGGTCCTGAAGGAGGGGAAGCACCAATTCGACTTCTCTTCCCTTCCTTCTTTCTTCGTTCTAGCTCTTCGCTCTTTGTTTGGCCAGGTTGCCCATTCACAATCCTTATACATTTTGTTAAATCACCTCCAGGGTAGGCCTTACATTTCAGCTTAAAGCAAGTAAGTCTTATCTTTTTATTTCTGCTTGACCGGGACTCATTAGCCTTTCAGACTTCGTAGTAGTATCCATTTCCAATCAATCATCATGTTCGCCAAATTCGCTTCCATCGTCATTGTCGCTCTCTGCGCTCTTTCTAGCGTTTCTGCTGCTGCTCTTCCCGCTTCTGGCTCTACTGAACTTGGTATGTTTAATTTCTTACTTATCTATATGAGTAGATCGGCACTTGTTTACTCTAAATTCAGTCGCGCGTGGAGGCTCCCACTCGTTTGATAACTATGGTGGTTCCCACTCCATGAGCAGCTTCGATAACTTCTATGGCTCGGATAACTTCGACAACAGCCACTTCAGCGAGAGCTCTATCACTGTTGTGAAAGAGAATGAACTCGTCTGCCACTCCCAGAGCATCGAGATTATCCAGCAACGTCTTCTTGTTCTCCAGGAGATGGCCAAGCGGTCAGCATTAAATCCACATTTGCGCACGTCAATATGCTAATAGTCATCTTCTTTAGCATCATTACCGAACAGGTCTGCGAGGTTGAGACTCAGACCATTGTGTTCGAGCAATTCCACTCCAGCTTGCACGGCTTCAGCCGTGACCTCAGGCGCTTCTCTGGCCGTGGTGTTGGGTACGACTCTGAAATCGCCTCGCACTTCAGCAACTTCTTCGAAAGCGACGGTTCGCTCAGCACAAGCGACTTCGGTTTCTCTGGCAGCGATCTTGGTCACTCCTACGTCATCCCCTCAGGCAACAACTGGGGAAGCCGCTCGCGCACCTCGGTCAACAGCGCTTACTCTGCTGCCCGCTCAGCTGTCACCAAGTTCTAAGCGCCTTGTTTCTTTTGGGCTCAGGACGATTAGGTTTACTTCTAAAATATGGACATTGGCTTGACGCAGCGCAACGTTCGATGGCTACCTTTCGTGATGATTTCATGGACAATATACCTAGTTTACGGACGAAGTGATTTGTAAACAATTTGCTTAATAGCCTTGGGTTGATTTTACACTCCTGGTCTTTTTATTTTTACATATCTACCATTCATACCTTTTCAATGCATAGTTGCAGTTAACCCCCAAAATGGTGATCTGTGCCCAAATCTACCTGAGGTAGAAAAGGCACATTCAGTAGGGTTCTATAGGTGAATGGCGTGCTATAAGTAATTCTGATAGCGCTTGTGCCCAACTTCCGCCGTAAGGAGCCAATGAGGCAAAATCCCGAGTCGGTAGCCAGTTCTGGTTGACACAAAACGTCTTTAGCAGTGCTACCATGAATTGAATTGAATGTGCATCACTTGCGGATAAGCTAAGATCGAGTCACTGATCTTAGTCTACATACTTGTGAAGTCGCGTGGCCTGAAGATTACCATTGCGTAGGATAAGTACTATGTCACGAAGTTTGTACGAAGTAAATATCATTTCAATACTCGGCCTCGATCTCTTCGAAAGCAGTACATGCTGTTACCGAATTTGCGGCTCAACATAGTCGCGGGTCCAAATGTCTGTCCAATAAGTGGAGAGTGTAGTCGTCTAAAAGGTTGAAGGTTTGAAGCCGTACATCCACGCGGCGGATTAAAATCCCACTTCTGGAAAGCTTTTAATTTTTGGACCACGATTTGATAGTAATCGTAAGGGCAAGTGCTCAACAAATCCCATGCGTTGTTATGTTTGTTAAGCAGTCATAGGAACTAGTTTATTTCTGTCCGACGTCCCCGGTATGGGTGCATGAATCTATTTTTAGCCTGCATGGAATGCGTTCTCTTCCCAAACTTTCTCCCAGAACGCACTTTTGCTTCCTGGTTCAGTAGCGTTTTCTCTAAAGCGTGCGGTTTCTATGGATTCCCTCGATCCAGAATACTGGGTCCTTGAGAAGTATAAAGACGAGTGCAGCTGTCCTCCAAGTTCTACATTCCATCCCTACACTTCAGTTTTTTGGGCCAGGTTGCTCCTTCGTTCGTTCTTCTCGCCTTCTTTTAACCTTCGTTCTTTCCTGTCTTTCAATTTTTGTTTCATAACAATCTTTGACGCTTCGTTCTTTTTTAAACTTCACTCCTTCCAACATGGTTGCTTCAATTTTCAAGGCCTTTGCTTTCCTGTCGGTTGCTGCTGGTGTTCTTTCGTCGCCCTTGTCGACCCGAAGCAGACGCGATGTTTCTTCGTTTTCTGGTTAGTTGTTCAAATAATTCAGCCAGTATCCCGAATAACATTCTCGCTTCAGGTGTATCAAGCCTCTCCTTCAACAACTGGGGCGGACTCTCGTCTCTCAACGGTTTTGATAACTTCTACGGCTCCGATGATTTCTTCGGTTCCAACACGGAGCAAATCATAATTATCGAGGAAGACGAGTCTGAGTGCGAGGTTGAAGAAATCCTCATTATTCAACAACAGCTTTCCATCCTCCAGGAATTCGCTAAAAGGTATGCAACTCCGATGCTATTTATTCCAGTGCGCAAGTTTAACTTTCGGCAGAATCATCACCGAGCAGATCTGCGACGTGGAAACTCAAATCATTGTCCTGGAGCAGTTCTTTGGCAATTTCCGTAGCTTCAGGAACGACATTTCCCGTGAATCAGGACGAAGCATTGGCTTTGACCACAGTATCTCCTCGTTGATCATAGAGCTGGTCAACGAGGATGGCTCCTTCAACAGCCACGACTTCGGTTTCCTGGGCAGCAGCATTGGCCAGAACCTTGTTGTACCTGGAGGATCGAACTGGAACGCAGAGACCTCGCCCCAGAACATCGGCTCGATCCTCAGCAGCATTGCCAGCAACAGCACACCAACCGTCACTTCGAGCTCTTAAGCACATGTTGAGTCCCTTTTGGAGGTAGTATCAGGGAGATAGTGGCAGAAGGAGGCGTGCTTCATTTTTACGTTTCGTTTGTGGACTTTGATCTGGACTTTTTTACTGTTTCATGGGCATGGACAATTAGGAGGTTGTAATCGTTAGGTTAACGAATTGTAGATATCTTACCTTCGTTCAGTTGTACGTCTTTACAAGGATTTGAGATAGAACAATTTGACGTTCCTCCTCAATACATTCTGCCAGTTCTTCGTCAGTATTAGCTTTGAGTCACGATGCTTTACGAGTCCTGATGATAGAGCAGCGCATTCTAGTCCAGATGGTAGATAGCATTTATAGCGCGGCTTGTCCAAAACTAACTTGAAGCAAGCCCATGTTCGTTGATAGACGATTGAATAGTACGCCACGGTATGTGACGGTAACAGTCGTTCATTTCAGAACCGGCGGCAGATCCAAAGTCTAGGCTGAGAAAGCTATCAACCAAGATGTTGGATTGCGACCAGAGACGCCAAAACGGAGGCCCGTAGATTGTAGAGTAGGAGAAGCGCACGAGCGAGCGATGCATAATGCATGAAGGTTTGAGGTGAGATGCTAAGCGCCCTGCTGTGTATTTGATGCGGAGCTGTTGACAAACAGCAGCAAACCTGCAGGCGGACAGGGGGGCCGTAGGCGTACTATGCCTAACTACTTATACGACTACTTATCATTAGATCTCGCATAACCACAATGGCTTCTGGTTAGTCTTTAAACGTAAGACTGGTAGTCTAGTGGGCTGATTCATAACTTGAAGTTCCCCGACGAGGACGAAAGATTGTGCGTCATTTTCAGACAATCCGTCTGCGCATAAGATTCATGTACTGACAAAGGTGATGTACACATTTCCTAGATGGCCCCTCGCAAGGCAAGTACTACACAATGCTGTGTATTTATACCTCTAACCTGCCATTAGCTTGGGCCCGACTTTTCTCTTCCCAAGACTTGGGACAAATTATCAAAAAACATTCGCGAGATCCAGAACCATAACGCTGCCAACCTTTCTTTTGAGGAAAATCACCGATATGCCTACAACATGGTTCTGAATAAACATGGTGATACGCTATACAATGGGGTTCGAACTCTAGTCACGGAGAATCTGGAAACTTTGGCCCAAGAAGAAATCGTACCAACCTTTCCTTCTGGAACAACAGATTCAAACATGCAGAATGACGAGGAAGACGTGCTGTTAAAAGCACTGAGAAAGGTGTGGGACGATCACAGGAGTAATATGGTCAGATTAGGGCAGATTCTCAAATACATGGTAAGTTCCTGATTCTGTACAGATTCATGATTAGTTATATGTGATTATGTGCAGGATCGATCCTATACGAAGGACGCTAACGTACCGGATACTCATGACATGGGCCTCCAACTTTTCCTCACCCACATTATAAAACCTCCAATAAAGGATTATCTTGTTGGAGCGATTCTCAGTCAGGTTCGACACGAGCGTGATGGCGAGTCCATCCACCGCTCAACGGTCAAAGGATGTGTTGACGTATTTCTGAGTCTTGAAGTTGACAGAGATGGAACAACTGTTTACAAACGAGATTTAGAACCCGTTTTACTGTCAGAAAGCCAAGATTTCTACCAGAAGGAAGGCGAACGCTTAATAAACTCTTGTGATGGTCCTGAATTCCTACGTTCGGTGAGCGTGATCTACCTTTTCACCAATATATTTTCTAATTTTATACAGGCTGAAGAGCGCTTCCAAGCCGAAGCGTCTCGCACAAATCACTACCTCTCAAGTCAAACAACACAGCCTATACTACAAGTTCTCAAAGATAATCTCCTCACCCCTCACTTGGACTCCGTAATATCCAAAAAGAACTCGGGTTTGGATACCATGATCGAAAATAACCGATTTGACGACCTCTCGCGCCTATTCCGACTATGCTGCATGGTGCCGAAAGGCGTCCCATGTTTGCAGACGTCACTCAAGAGGTCCATCATACGCCGTGGAAAGGAGATCAACCTAACTTCTCTCGGGGATGACCTTGAGGATAACGAAGTAGATGATCAACCTTCAGAAAAAGAGAAAACGAGAAGAAAATCAAAAGCTCAAGCCTCAGGCATTCAGCCCGCTGTAACATGGGTCAATGACGTTCTAGGTTTGAAGGATAAATTCGATATGGTGTGGAAAAATTCTTTCCAAAGCAATCGAGAGGTGGAAATCACTCTCAACGACGTTTGTGTTCACGTTCCTATTATTCGAAGTGCAGATTTTTGACTCCTCTATAGGCATTTGGGACGTTCGTCAATCAGAATGAAAAGTGCTCTGAATTTATTTCGCTATTCATCGATGACAATCTAAGAAGGGGCATCAAAGGCGTGCGTACCTTGACGTTACGGCTTTCTTTTTCTCCTATTGAATGTTATTCCCTAGAAATCCGACTTAGAGGTCGAAGAAATTCTGGACAAAACTATCACAATCTTCCGCTTCATCGGTGAGAAGGACGTATTCGAAAGATACTACAAAGGGCATCTAGCCAAACGTCTCTTGCATGGCCGCTCCGTTTCTGATGATGCAGAACATAATATGTTGACCAAACTCAAGACCGAGTGCGGAGTCCAATTTACGCAAAAGATGGAAGGCATGTTCAACGACATGAAGATTTCCGCGGACACAACCAGGGCATATCTAGATCATGTGTCAAAAACAACGGTGCGCTGTTTTTTTTTTCTGTCTCGGCGATCCTCAAAGAAGGCTTATTTTCCGACGTTTGTAAGGCTCCGGAAATCGAACTCAATGTTACTGTAATGACGTCGAACGCCTGGCCGATGTCAAATACCCCACTTGCGTGTACCCTTCCTCCTCAAATGGATAAAGCATGTAGATCATTCGAACAGTTCTATCACTCTAAACACTCTGGCCGACGCCTCAATTGGCAACTCTCTCTTGGGAATGCTGACGTAAATGTCAGATTTCAAGACCGGTCGCATGAGCTGAATGTTTCCACATTGGCTTTGGTCATCCTGTTGCTCTTTGAGAATCTTGAAGATGACGAGACACTGTCATATCCAGTGGGTTGTTCATTTCTTACTGAGCCCAACCAAAATGTCTCACCGTCATATCTAGGATATACAATCTGCGACCTCTATTGGACCAGAGGAACTCAAACGACAGCTGCAATCTCTTGCTTGTGCCAAATACAAGGTCCTCAAAAAACATCCTGCAAGTCGTGATGTGAAAGAGAGTGACACATTTTCGTTCCATCGTGCTTTCACATGTCCTATGAAGAAGGTCAAAATCGGGACTATTTCGAACAAAGTCGAGAACAGGGAGGAGAGGAAGGGGACACGGGAACGAGTTGAAGAAGAGCGAAAATACCAGACTGATGTACGTACTTTTCGCGACCGACTATCGTCAATTCTGACTATCGTTTTTCAGGCATGTATCGTCCGTACAATGAAAGATCGGAAACACATGAAGCATAATGATCTTGTCAACCAAGTCACAGCTCAATTGGCAAGCAAATTCTTACCTGAGCCTATACTCATCAAGAAGCGCATAGAATGCCTGATAGAGGTAAGTACGACGATCATATTTTGCTCTGCTTCTGCCCTAACACACACTCTAGAAAGACTATCTGGAACGCTGTGAAGATCGTAAATCATATAATTATTTGGTATGTACTCTCGCCTGCTAGCGCTTACGTTTCTTGTTACTAATGCCTTATTCCCTGTAGGCATGAATACTTCCGGCGGCCGTCTGTATATCACCATGTTGTACCATTATACGCATTTGTCATTTTCTACACTCTATCGACATATTTAATTTCAAACAGTGTTCAATGTAATACTTGTACGCATAATGACTGGCAAGTCAAGTACTGCCATCGTTTCTTATTCTTTCCCCAGCTCCGTTGATGTGTTGATGTGCTCCGCTGGGAACACCGAGGTTGGGTAACTTCCTTGCATGCACGCGTCAACATTCGCTACCGATGACCAACAACCAATCCTGGTAAGCATTTTCGTTCAACCAATGTAACCATGCTGAAGGCCCAATCGCATTCACAACGTTCGGGTTGTCCGAGCTAGTTTGACATCTCGATACCCACGGCCAAAATACAAGGTATTTCTCTCCAAACGCTTTAGAGAACACGTACAGGCGTTAGCCCGAGGTCAACCCATGCAACCGGAACATTGCAAACGTGAAGTGCTGGCCTTGTTCCGTTTTAAAAGCACCGAACCGAACACTGCTCATTATAAGGTTGGTACTGATGCCTTTCAACCATCCTTTCTTCTTGGATCCCCTTTCCCCGCTTCTTTTCATTGACTTTGCTTTTTTTGGCCTGGGGCCATGGCTGCTGGTAGCGATTCGCTGAACCTGATTATTGATTCCAGTTCTGTTATTTTTCAATATGGCCCGTACGAATGGACGAACTTGCAGTATTCGCAGTATTATGGGTCGGCGATTATGGTTCCTGAATTTGCTCTCGGTTTAAACGATACAGCGTTTCACGATCCGTATGGAACGTTCTCTGTAACATTTGAAGGTGAGATGAATTGGTTTGTCGATATTTTGCAAAGCTTTAACATGTTGTTTTGTAGGAACGTCTATCGCGTTTGTTGGAAACACCCCGGCTCTCTCTTCATCACAAACTTTCCTTGTTAGCATCGACGGAAGTGAATCATCTATGAACTCTTACCCAAACGCTGCCCCACAGTCGTACATGCAATGGTACCAGTCTCCGGAATTGATGGAAGGTACTCACACGGTGGTGGTCGACGGACTTGCTGGAACTTCCCTCGACTATGCTATTGTGACTGTTGGTCTGAATACGCCTTTGACGGGAATGGAAGCCATTGTGGATAACGAAGATCTGTCTGTCCAGTGGTCGAATAGTTGGATGCTACATTCGGACTTGTTCAACTCGAACGTGCTTCAAAGTGGATTTCCGTACCAAAATACCACGCGTCGTAGCTGCGTTAACGGTGATTCTATGGAATTCCATTTCCAAGGTACGGACCCAAATTACAGTTCGGATTTTTGTCTCTTTACTGACGTTTTCATCACCAAATAGGAACGTCTCTCAGCATCTACGGCATACGTACCTACCCCATGATAGGCATGGTGACAGCATTATTCACTCTAGATGGAGAGACCTCTGCTGAAACATACGTGACCACCCAAGACGACGTTGCAACAGGCCAAGGCGACCTCCCGAATTTCCTCTTCACGTCTTACTCTAACCTGGCTCCTCAAGAACATTCCCTTATCATTAATATTACAGGATGTGCGGATTCTTCGCTGATCCTTGACTACCTCACGTATACACCCTCTTTCTACAATCTAGCTCTCAAACCGACGGATGATGGCGCGCCTTCTACGTCTCTTCCTCCCAGTCCTACTCAACCTTTGCCTACTACGTCTGCGGCCTCTGGGGAGGCAAGTACGGTCAGCCCTGATTCACCATACACGACGCCCGTCGACACGTCCTCGGAAACAAGCACTTTCAGCGCTGGTTCGTCTTCGGCGACTTCAGAATCTGGGAATGCCAACGGAGCAGGTGGGACGCAGCCGAAGCGCATCCCTCTAGGAGCTATCATAGCTGTCTCTGTCACGTTTCTTCTGTTTATTATCGCTCTGCCGTTTCTGTGGCACCGCGTTCGACGCTCAGCGCAAAACGATTCAATTGAGGAGTCGAAGGAGGATATGGAGCTTGTTCCTTTCCCCCCACCTGAAGGTATGCTTCATTTCACCCCAAGTCTACAAAGTGTTGATCTTTCTCGAAACTTAGACACCGTCCCGAATCAGGCTGCAACCATACCAGACCGAAGCCATACGTATTCACCTTCAGGAAACGTGGAAATGACCCACCTCCGAAACTACGGACAAGTGAATTTAGAGAGTATAGCAGCTACAGAGAGGAAACAGCAGGAAATGCTCGACTATTGGGCGAACCCAAGGAGCGACGCGCTATCTGGATATCTAGGCGGGATGACGGCTAATATGTCGTCGTTTTCCAGGCAGTCTGCGTTGGCGCCTATACGGAGGGTTTCTAATAGCGGACTGATTCTCGATGAGGGGACGATTAGGCCGAGGACGAGAAGAGCTATACCTTCGAGGCCGCCTCCTGCTTATCGAGCGACGCTAGTCGCTTGATGTCGTTTGCTTTTGTCTTTGTTTTGAATCGCATTGAACCATACTTTAGTGTCACCTCTATAATGTATTTGAGATCATCAATATTACTACGTTCAGTACTACTATTGGTGCTTCAGATGACAAAATCGATGAACGCTTCCCCAAGTTTCCACAACTAACGAACGACACATGAATTTGAAACTGACTGTTGGCTGTCAGAGTATGTCAAACTACGTTCACTGCAATCAACTTCAGATAAAACGCGTGTAAATATCCTATCCGTAAGCTGGTCTAAAATTAGCCCAGTGAGGCCCCGGAACGGAAACCCGCCTGGGCACGTGCACCCGTGGCACTCGCGCACAGACCACCTTGAGCAGGGTATATAAACCTCGCCGGACCCATTATTGTCTCCTTAGAACATACTCAATCAGGATCTGTTTACAGAAACTGACCGAGTCTCGCATTTTTACAAATGCCGCATTCTTCATATCCACTCGATGAGATATAGCGCTCTCTCGTTTAACAGAGAACATGGCTCTGGCTGCGCGAGCGGTCAGAGTCTCGATGACGTTTGGAGGATGCGCGTTGTGCTTGCATATGCAGCGCAGTGCGCTTCTTCCAGCGAGACGAGCGTCTGTCTGATGGATATCTTTTCTTTCTTATTTGTACAGTTAGTTGTAGAACTGCAATACGATCGGTTTTCTGCGCTCTAGCTATTGGAGTGAAAATTGAATGTCCGCTGTACTTTGTGGTTATTAGAATCCAAGTAGTGAGAATCAGCTCTTTATATTGTGTTGTTACACTGTTGCTGTCTTATACTCATACAAGGGACTAGCATTTGACCCGTGCTTCGCACGGGTTACCATGCGACAGTCATGTGACGTATGTGTGTCCGAGATATATTTGACGTTTGTCCTTGACGTTTATCCCGTGGGATGATTGAACTGGCTTTTATTTATATAGACTAGCATTTGACCCGTGCTTTGCACGGTAAGAACATATAAATTGTAAAACTTTGAGAGTGCTTCT